>JAZGTI010003031.1:20489-33226 GCA_036877585.1 Botia kubotai
ATAGAAACGAATAGAATTGTAAATGTAATTGAATTCTGCCGCTCCCTTTAACATCGACAAAGTAACTGTCTACTTGTCAGGTACCAAACAATTAACAAAAACACCAACAATGTAATAAACGTTTGCAGCGTTCAGAATTCACGCCACCGTCGATTCTTATATCTCAGTAAGGTTGATCATTTTGTGGTAACCTACAGATAAAACACGGATCACTTGGTCTGCAGGTCTTTACTACACATTAATGGCACACAAGCGGCCCAATAAATAGTTAAACGGATCTACAACAGACTGCTTTTATTTGGACCTTATATTGGGTGAACGAACAACAATTGATGGGACACGCACATTTTTAATCTCTCCCAACTGCAGGTTACCAAACAGCTTATTTTTGCCCGTTTGCAAAGTTCTCAGCGAAAATCTGCACATGAAGTTAAAAAAAGTTATTGGAGTGAAGTTGTGCACAGACAGAGGACAAAATTAGCAGCCCTTTCATAAAGTTACTGTTAATAAATTATGATATACATTTTTGTTGAATCTTAATTGTATTGCGTGTCGTTTAGTAAAGGTGTTGATTGTGTAAGCGGTTCATTGTTATTTTATTAATCGCGAATAAAGTTTTGAAAAACGTTTAGGGTTGGTTGAATTGTGTTCGTTGTGATATCACACATCAAAATAAGATCCTATCTGATAGATGAGTTCTTTGACATCACCTCTGTCTTACACTGCTGTATATTATAAAAGCAGGTACATCTAAAATCAGCACAAGATGGGCGAATAACAGACACGGCAAACGCATCGTATCTGCCGTCAAACCACCGAGCCAACAAAATGAGAAAACAGGACCGCAACTACGTCACGTAATTCTGCTCTTACGTCACTCCCGTCTCGCGTCACTGGTTCTCGGCGGAAAGCGACTGTTTCTTTGGGTCGTTTTCGGAACACGGAACATTTTCTGGGGCGAAACTTCACCGTGCACTCAAAAGGGGGCTGCGTACCGTTTGTGAATGAGCTGTTTTTGGCTGGTAAAGCGAGATCCTACCCAGAACGCAGCGTGACAGCCGAGCCACGCGCAGGTTTGTGGGCAAATGTGATTGGACGGTTCTGAAAATAACGGTTTTGTTGTCCTTCAAAACATCAGACGAGCGCGCACGCGTACAGCGCCCGGTTTGAACGCGTTGACGCCACGCGTTCATTCATTCAAAAGGCGTCCAGATTTTACAACATAAATCATCTCATCTGTGTCACCGCCCGCGCCTTATAAATGACTCGAGAACTATTCCCACTACTTAAAGTCCCGAATTAAATTCAGTAGTTGATGTTTGTCCACTGAATTAAAGTGCTGAATTACATTCAGGACTCCAATTCGGACAACACTGTGTTTATAACAGCATTATTAAGCTAGTTTGAGATGAATCAGAGAAGGATAAATAAGTCGACAGAGGGAAATCGAGCTGAAATAGTCTGCCTACTTTACCTGCTTTTGCTCCGTACAGCTCGACATCTGCTTACCAGTCATCCCAGAGGACACGGGCGTGATGTTAGTCGAAATAAATCATTTTAACTATAATGTCACAGTCCATATAATGCGGAGAGCTTCGGTCGGGCACTTCCAGCGCGTAACTGCGAACGCATCGTTTATTGGACAGAAGCCGCGCGCGCCAGTTGTCAGGGCGCTCTGCAAACGCGCCCGCGGCGCTTGTTGCTGTGCAGATTTCCTTCCCGTCCAACTCCCGAAAACAACAAGCCAAAGTTCATAAACGCGTCGGGCATCGCTCACGTTGACGTGCTTGGATTGTTCGAAAGTTTGAAATAAGTAAGATTTGGGCGTCAAGACGAAAAATCACTCGATAACAGAAGCGGTTACGGTTTTCGTTTTTGGAAGCGATTGGTCAGATGTAGACGCTCCCTCAGTGTCCGAGCGGCGAGGTTGTTGCTATGCAAAACTTCAGAGATGTGACTGAGCTGCAGGTTAAAAACCTT
This sequence comes from Botia kubotai, assembly GCA_036877585.1. NCBI lineage: Eukaryota > Metazoa > Chordata > Actinopteri > Cypriniformes > Botiidae > Botia > Botia kubotai. The sequence continues at coordinate 22,470 of JAZGTI010003031.1, forward strand.
TAAGGTCGCATCAAATCTCGGATTTGCCTTTTCCCGTGATATTATAGATAATTTCACAATCGGGGCCAGTGGTCTGTCGTTTAACTTCACTTTATTCCAATAACGTGTGATCAGGGCGATTACTGCAAACACATTGTCTCAAGTCGACTCAAAATGACATCGTTTGGTTATTTCGGTCGTGTGTGATGGTAGTTTATGTTTGTCTACTAATAACGCTCCCAATGTTGGACACTAGAGGTCACCGTTGAACTGTCATGAAAATTACGGAAACCACCCTCGGTGCCCTGTTCCTTACGTCATATCCGCTTTTTCCAGGAATAAACATGGCTTCTGTTGATATGGAGTACAAATAACTTCGGCTAACTAGTCCAGTTACATAATTTAACTTCAGTATTATCATTGTCGAAGGAAAACCATAATGACGGCTTTGTTTTCGTGCTGTTTTGACTGTTGTGGAGACAGCAACAGTGGCCACGTGACGCTGAAGGAAATGCCCACGGTTCAGCTTGACACTCATTGTGTGGGTAAGTCTTGAGATCTGACATATGTCAGACACATTGCATGGGCAGAAATTATTTGTACGATAAACAAGTCTCCTTATTGAGAAAAGGGCTTTTTTTACTCAAAGCCATGGCGCTGAGGAAGCCACTGCGGTAGTGCGCAGTTCTGTTCTAGTAAAACAGCCATAACATTCCTGTAGTCAGGGAATCGCTCCATGATTATAATATTAGGCTAATATTTCAGGTACTGATGTTGTGATTGTAAAGAGCGGAAGGCGCATATGTGGAACCGGTGGCTGCATTGCTAATGCGCCTCTTCATCAAAACAAGAGCCACTTTGAATTTAAGATTCAGTCCACAGGTAAGCCCATGTGTACACGTGGAGTTTATTCATTCATGGTCAATGGCGTGCGGTGTGACTGCAGTGAATTGTGCTGCTTGCAGGCGTCTGGGGAGTTGGAGTGGCGACTCGGAAAGCAAATCTAAATCAGATCCCTTTGGGGAGAGACACACACAGCCTCGTGCTCAGGCAGGATGGCACTGTTTACCACAACAACGAAGAAAAGAACCGATTACCTGCCAACAGCTTGCCGCAGGAAGGAGATATTGTGGTGAGTTCTTCAAAAAATGTATTGACTTTTTGTTGCTGGTAAAAGAATCGACTTACAAAATAATACCTGTTTGTGTAGTAAAGAGAGAAGCCTTACCCTGGACTTTATATTTTGTGTTATATTTGTGTGTACTGTTTTATCTGTAAACATAATATATGAATATGAGCATTAATCTGTAGGCTAATTATTAACAGCAGGAGTTGTGAGAGTTTTTTAATTGAAGGTGATGCCATGCAAGAGCACAAATCCAGAGCTGATGGGTCATTTTGAGTGTAATAGAATCGCATTGTATGTAATTCTGCCATGTTTGTGTGTGTGTAGGGTGTTACATATGACCATGTGGAACTGAATTTGTATCTAAATGGGAAAAATATGAACTGCCCAGCATCAGGCATTAGAGGAACTGTTTATCCTGTAGTTTACGGTAAGTGTTACTTCGAATGTACTAACAACAATAACAATAGAACAACAGCTAAATATACAATAACTAAATGCTAACATCTTCTGGTTGCAATAGAAACCAAAGCAGGTATAATAAAAGAATTATGCAGTTACATAACACAAAGATTTTAAATATAAGATTTATAAAAGATTCTACCCAACATTGAATGTTGACAAGTGCTATTAAAACTACTAATGTCCTTATACTGTAGTTGTGTAATGTATAAAACACGTCTGAGTGATTAAATGGAAGAAAAACAGAATTAGGTTTTGTGTATGTGCAAAGGAAGGATGTTTTTGTGCAAAGGATGTTGTTTTATGTGCAAGGCAATGTTTTTATATTGGATTTGGATCTGAATGTGTGTATGTGTTTGTTTTCTCTCACAGTGGATGATGGCGCAATATTGGATTGTCAGTTCAGTGACTTCTATCATCCTCCTCCACAAGGCTTTCAGAAGATTCTGTTCGAGCAGCAGATCTTCTAAAGTTCACAGTGTGCTGTACAGTATATACACTCCAGATATATACTCCATGACCGGATCTGAAGTGCTGTTTGTGATCTAAGTGCAGCATGATGTCATTTCATCTGTGATTTTAAGGAACCACATCTCTGTTTAAGAAAAACTTGTTTTGTTTGTGAACTCAAGTGTGAGATTTTACTTCATGTCTATACAGAATATATATTGTAATGATATTTTTACTTCATATGTTATAATGGAGTAACAAATGACAGATGATAGCTTGACTTAAATGTTATACTATTGCATTTCAGATGAACAAAGTAAAGCTGATACTGACTCAAAAACCTGTAAACTGTCAAAGCTCTTAATTGTTATCTGACGATGTTGATTCATTTAAAGAAAACTGCCCTACTGTCCACACAAGTCAGGATTTTGTTTTGTCAATTTGATTGTTTTTTCATATGATGTCTCATATGATATACATTATGTCTGAAATCAAGACACCAATGTGTGCACAGCACCTAGTGTGAATAATATATTTGAAGAAAATCTTATCAACAGAAGATATACAACAGAATTAGAAATGTTGTAAAAGTTATTTACCTAAAGTATTTAATATTTTGAAATGAGTCAAATGATGTGTGATGATATGACATTATCTGAAATTTTAAATTGTTTTATATAATACATGCACTTGTTTTTTTAATACAATCAATACCTTTAAAGTTAACAGTTCTAGTATTTATATTATGTTTGTATGTTCCAATTTGACAGGCCATTATCTTTCTGTAATAAAAATGCACGAATGCGTAAGTTTTTTTGCCCATCGTATTTACCTTAATTTACCGCTAAAATAATGTTCTTGTATTTAAATAAAAATGTGAATTTGCTCTTTAGTGGATTGTCAAGCTTGTCTACTGAACTGCGTGGTGACGTATGTTCCACTACGTTCTTGGCGTACGCATGAGGCTTAGCCGTGCAGTCTTGCGCAATATCTACGTACGCTGAAGCTAGTTTACTGAACAGATTTAATAAAAAAAACACTCCAGTATTTTATGATGAATTAAAGCAGGTTTAATCACAATTATTTACACAAGTAGCGTAAAACTGTAGCAAGCATCCATCAGAGCAGATCGATTTACAAAGTGACACCAAAAGTTAGTTTTTAATGTTGCAAATACCATACACAGGACTCCGTAATTACTAAGCGTAGCTCCTCCCTCTCCACTCCCGTCTCGTCTGCTCCGTACCGCCCCGGTTCTCCGGTACACACACCGTCTAGTCCCCCCACCCTCCTCCTCCTCCCTGAGCGGAGCTCCGCACGTCGGTCGGGACTACAGACACACACATACACACACAGCCATGGCCGAAAACGCCGGCTTGGAAAACCATCGCATTAAGAGCTTTAAAAACAAGGGACGAGATGTGGAGGTAGGTCCGCAGCACACTTCTTTCTGTCTGGTTTTATTCAGCCGGGTTCGCCTTTTTGGGTCCGTGTGGTTCCGATGGGTTTATGGGGTCGAAACGGGCGCTTGTGAATCTCACAGCAGCATCATGCGGAGCGGGCGCGGCCTAAACGAAGGCCTCTGGAAACCCGTTCAAATCACCCAGCTCATCGCGTTATATACACGACTCCGAGCCGTTTTAACCCACTCTTCCGTAATATAATATCAAGATGGGTTTGTTTATAAGCTGGCTCGTCTGGTTATTGTACGTTTAAACGACGCTGGGCCAAGAACGTATAGATATATCGTGCTAGCCTGTGTGCTAACAGCTTAGCAGGCGACAGATTCATCGCCTACCGTTTAGCTTACATGTATGTATGTTCAACGATATCTTTAACGTGTGTGTACGGACGATAAACTCCATGTAAATCATAATGTTGGCTGTAATGTAACTTGTGAAGTATGATACATGCGACATGAGACAGGTGTATTAACACCGGCGTTAGCCAGCTGTCCAAAACTGAACTAGTCATACCAACACATCTGACCTCTTTATTGCTTACTTAGTCACACCAGTTTAACCCAGCCTCGTTTATGCTAGCTGAAGAAATCTGCTCACTGGTCAGAGCTGATCTAGCTGTCGTGATAAAGTTAAGATGTCGTTTTCAAATGTCACCTGGATAACACGTTTCTCTACGGCTTAACATCTATAGTAGATGCAGCGTAGTTAAAGTAAACCTAATTTGAGTAATCTCCGTATTCTGAAGCTCAAATGAAAATGTTTGATCACAACCTAAATACAACCACCTACATAGGCTGCGTCAAGGCGACCTAGGAGGACTACTAGTAAGTCAGGCTGCGGAGTAAAAAAAATGATGGATGACATAATTATGCCACAAGGTTGAACATCTGTAAGCAAACAGCAGTTTTAATGGTGATTCAAATATTAGATCTGACACAGAGGACCCCTGTGATGGGCATTCACACTCTCAAAGTGACTTTCAAACCTTGTTTATAGAGCTGTACACACCTGAGGTGTTGAAATCACATTTATGATGAAGCGTTTACTTGCCTACCCTGTTTCTACTAAACATCATTATCATCTTCTGCTATGGGCTCATCCACGGAACCCCCCGAGGCTGCTGTAAGATTAATGGTGCGAAGTGACTGCAGGGTGCTGCTGTGACTCAGACTCAGACACACACACACGGCGCTGGATGAAGACCGCAATGCTGCCGACATTCTGCAGCTATTCTGAGAATTCGCGACGCAGATTCAGATTTCTCGTGTGGTGGTCTTAAGGGCAAAGGGCCTGTGGTGGCTTAGCTGACCCATGTGACGTGGTTGGATTTGACGTGTCCAACAATGCCGTGTGGAATTGTGGGATACTTTGGCTCAACTAGCTAGTGTATGTAGTTCATATCACGTAATTGTGGCTGATAGTGGAAGTGACAAATGTTGTAATGGTTTGGGACAAAAACGAGATCGAACCGCAGTGCATGCTTTAATATCTTTAAGCCGTTGTCACAGGATGGGTCAAAAGAATGTAAGATGTTAAAATATTTGCTTGTGGATAACGTCATATAGTGCCCTCAATTTTTTTACATCCTGCTGTTTTGCATGTACCAGATGTTTTAGCTAAAGTATCCTGTTAGTATTATTTTTGCATACTAGGAAGGTGGGTTTTATCAAAAGCAACATAACGGGGCATTTAAAGGTATTCAGTTTATTAGTATGTGTGTTCTAGGAATTCGAACCCGTGATCTTGCGTTGCTGACACCATGCTTTACTAGCTGAGCTACAGGAGCTCAATATTATTATTAGTTTATTGTTCTTTTATTGATGCTAAATATAGTGGATGGTCTATAAATGAGCTGTTGAATAAGTCTGACGTCTGGTGCTGCTGGATGTTTGTGGCTGTTAAATGTGGTCAGCCTGTTAATTAGCATGCCGAAGACCTGACAGGAGTAAGACCACGCTGGCAGTGAGACAAGCACACACACACACACACACACACACACACTGTGTCATTATGTTGGTTTTAAGAGTGCCAAGCTGTCATGTCACTGGCGAAGCATCAGGCCGCATGCTCCTGTGGCGATCCCTTCAGTGCTGTCCTCATGTCATTCTGCTGGGACTCATACAGCATTTCATGTTTTCTATACACATGCATTGCTTAAAAATGTTCATTTGTTCTTCGTGTTTGTGCAGATCTTTATGCTGCAGTCTGTAACCTTGTCACTTAAAAACCAATTATTGATCAAGCACATAGATTAGTGTCTAAAACAGTCTCCTTACCTTTCTCTGATTCCCAACGGTAAGCTTATATTAATGATTAATGATTCATAATCTGAGCAGTTGGGTCTGGTTTCCTAGGAAATGACTGTTTGACTTTAGCATATGTTAATTAAAAGTACGTAAAGCAACTTGCAATTTTGTGTTTCACACAGATGGTGATAGAGAGACAAAAGTTAAAGATTGAAGCTTTTTGTCTCAGTGATGGTATTTTTTAACTTTTGCATTGTTGTTATTCCATGATTTATGCATGAGTACTTACGAAGGTGATTCAAATTTAAATCTGGAATCAAATATAATTTGGCTTAAAATGGTTGGCACATGGTTGTCATAGGTACATGGCACAGCACAGTCATAGGTTTGATTTCCAAAGAGAAACACAAGCTGTTAAATGTGTGCATGTATGCAGTGTTGAACTATTGTTGGACTCAACACATGCCGTTTTGTCAGGTCAGAAATAAATGTTTGTCTTAGTTTGTCTGTTTGCTTTACTTAAACATCCTGTACTTCAGCCCACCCCCCGTTGCCTTTGGGTTGCATAAGGCCCGTGTGGGTTAGCTGTAACATGAACTAGGATCCCCAGTCACAAGATCAAATCTGATCTGGCCCACTATCCCCACCACACCGCATGAGGAATCTCTATATCACCGGCTGCTGATGTTTTTATGGGCCGTCTTTCCCCTTTTGCTCTCGAGTTCTGTCGAAGTTCTGGTTTCCTTTTAGGTCCTGTGTGTTTATACAATAACAGATTTTCAAGTTACCACATTTGGTGTTTGGTTGGGCTAAACGTGTTCGGTCCCGAGCAGATGTATGTTCTGTTGGGTTTGCAGGAAGACTTTTAATAGAACAAATGCAAAGTGTGATCGTCTGAGTTGAGTCCTACTCGCAGGAGTGAGTGACAGCTGGGTTCTACTGTCACCATGGTTACCATGGTTGCCTCTTTGTTCTGTTGAAATGGCCAGACTTCAGCTGCCATTAAAGTTACGTTTTGGTCACAGCCCGTTCATGATCGGAGGGCATCACCATAGTGTTCTGTGAATGAATTCATGCATTATTGTAGGCTTTCATTATTGCTCATACTTTGCAATATACTGGGATATTGGGATATTGCAAACCCTCATACTGGGAACAAACAGAGACCAGTGATGTCACACAATAGTCAAATACCTCAACGCGAAACCTTCGTCCTGTTAATGTCCCGGACTTATGCGCTCAATAATGTCGTACTGTTCATATCAGGAAAGCACTGACCAAAACATTTCTCTTGCTCTTTTGCTTTTCAGACGATGCGAAGACATCGTAATGAAGTGACGGTAGAACTGAGAAAGGTAAGTGATTTTATGAGATGATGTTTTTTGACTACACTATTAGCTTCCAGTTGTAAAGCTGATGTGGATTACAGCACATTCCATCATGATGCAACGTGAGATGAGAAGTGAAGCAGGAATGAGGATTCGCATCCTCTGCACAGTTTGATGTTTTACATTCCTGAATGTCTCGGTAACAACTTCACTCGTCTACAGAACAGCATCTCACCGGTTGTTACATGTTGTTGGTGGAGATTAGATAGGTTTGAGTTTAAAATGGAGTAGGTCCGGTTAGTTTGTCCTAGTTTCTTTTCGCACGTAAGAGTCGCCACATTCAGTCCTGCGAGCTGAACGGGGTTGATTCCATTTAAAGTTTAAAAAGAAAGAAATGTAATGATTTTCCGTTCCATTAGAAGTTGTGCTTACTGCGCTTAAAGATAAATATCTGCTGTGAACTAGTTCTTATGAATCACTAATTAAGAACTTCTGAGCAGTTTACATGTACACTTATGCAGTGGCAGACGCTTTAATCCAAAACCACTTACAGTACATTGAAGCTATACATTTTATCTATATGTCTGTATGTGTGTTCCCTGGGAATCGAACCCACAACCTATGCTAAAGCAATGTTTTACCCATTGAGCTACAGGAACACACGAACTTAAATCGCTGTCATTATGGGCGGGCTGTTCACATTAAAGCATGCGGTTAAACTCATTACAGGTTTTGTTGTAGTAAGTGATGTTTTGTTAAATAAATGCACGATTCTATTTTATCTTCATTTTGTTTTCATTTAATTTATGTACCAATTAATGATCGCATTTATGCCCCTCTGCGTCGCATTACTCATCCTGTTATTTGCCAGCAGACTGCTGGGTGCAGCGAATGCAACAACATTGCTTTTGTTATTTAAAAATATTTCTCCACTAAAAGAATTGAAGTCAGAGTCCTTTAAGTCAGAGTGCTGCCACACACCTCCAGCTGACCCACCTTGTGGTGAGACTGTTTGATGTCCATCTGAGGATATACGGTGGAATGTTGTGCGTGTGATGAGGAGATTGTGTGGCCCATCGCTGCAGGAAATAGTGGAGCATCTGTAGGTTAAATATGGCCTCGGCGCAGAGCTCTCTGGAGTCACTCCCTGCATTACTGTAGATTTAAACAGATGGTGAAAGATGGCGTGTGAGCTCGCACGAGTGCTTTAGCGCTTGTCTCAGGACGTCCCTCTTATTTTATATTAGCTATATTATCTATGTATTTATCTCTATATAGATGTTATCTAGAAGATGAGTGAACAGCGTGGGGTTGTGTGAGAAGCAGTATAACTGTTTATAGTGCTAACGTAACCAATTTTGGAATCCCCAGAAATCGCGACGGAATGCTAAATATCGTGAAATGGAACGAAACGCTTCAAAAGACAAACAATCTGAGCCGTTAATGGAGTTACAAATGATGTTTTAGCTGATCATGAAAGTGGGTTGTAAATAATTGTAAAACTAGAAAAAGACTTTCTAGTTTTAAATTTAAAGTCTACATTTTTAAGATAAAAATAAATGTACATAAACGTCACACAATCTGAGCGCATTATCACAGCGACGTCTAGTCTGTCGTCAGAAACTTGACTGGTGAGAAGGAAGCAGGACAGAGACTGTTGCTTCTAAACATCAGCTGAATGGGGTAGCACCAGCTGAATGTGAGCTAACTGAAAATGCTTCATGCTAAACTTCCACAGAGGAAAGTGTTCATTAAGCAGCTAGTGTAATTCTGAGAGTCACAGGTGTTGGCATAATAAATATCTGTAAGTAACAGAGACTTTAGAACAGAAATCAATAAAAATGACCCTTTGAAACCAAAAAAATCCCCTTGGCTGTTTCTGTTGGAGGTCACTTTGTCAGTGGTCATGGAGCCCCTGGCTGCACTCCAAACAGGAGGTTTGTCATGAGAGGAGAAGGTTTCCCTCACCCCAAATCTTTCCTCCCTTCTTCCCTATTGGCCAGAAACCGTTCTTAAACTATTTAGGTTTTTACATCTTTCGATATGTTTTCACGAATCGCTGCTTGATGAAGCACCATGTTGTCACCAGAAGCAAAGCTGCCTGCCGCCACTACAGCGTTCCCGACAGTCAGAACAAATGGATCCCAGCATGCTTTGCTTCACAGTCTGAGTGGGTAGAAATCTGCTTCTGTTGTTCTAATCTGTGGGGCAGATTTGATGTGGAGCAGGAGTTCTGTATTGGACTGGGTGACACAGCATGTCCTGTCCATATTAGGTGGTTACAGAGAAGTCAGACAGTCACAGAGAAATCAGACAGAATGTGTGTGTGTGTGTGTGTGTGTGTGCGCGCATTCCTTCTTGTACTAAAATGCGAGTTGCATACTGCTCACCCTCACTTTGCGTTCTCACACATACTTGAGCAGGAAGGGATTTTTCAGTGTGTATTACAAACAGAGTGTTGTATGCGGTCATGCGGTTGTTTTTGTGGGTTGGGAAGTTATGTGAGGTTTTCTGTATCATGCTGATTGATTTACATTCATTCACATCAGCTGCAGAGTGTCTTAAAGGGACATCGGCTTTTAATCAGAAATGACAGGTTTTATAAGATCTCTGTGGTGAAACCTGTTCATATTTGTTTTACGGTATAAATCTGTGTAATCATATTCATTAGGGGTGTAACGGTAATCAAAACCGAAGTGAAAAACTATACACCACCCGCGGTGACATACTGAACAAACCACAAAAAAATGTTCATTGTTAAACTGCTTTGAAATAAAACATATTGCAAAAAAAACTACACAAAAGCATCGACTTGAGTGAAGTAGCTCCTCCTAAAAATGCCTGGATCGTTTTTAATGTCTTTCTGCGGTCACTTCTATAAGCCTAGTCATTGTCTTTAAGTATTATTATTATTATTATGAAGTAAAGAGTGAATCTAGTGTTCTTTAGCATGGCTACACCACAGTATATATAATATAATAATATATAATGTAATATTCATGCATGTTGTGTTTGGTAAGTCATTCGTTTGGACGTCTTAATCCACACAGAATAAAAGAGACGATCATCTGCTGAAGAAGCGGAACGTTCCACAGGAAGAGAGTCTGGAGGACTCGGACGTGGACTCCGATTTCAAAGGGGTGAGCGGCTTTTATCCCATTCATTGTTCTTTAACTAATTGTGTTTTTATTCTCATTGTTTTGTTTTTTACTTATTTTCCTCTATTTGTTTCTCTTTAGCAAAACGTAACGCTAGACGCCATATTACAGGTAAGATATTAGCGTGTGTTAATGTTGTGATAAATAGCTTGTTTGTTGTGTGTGGGTGGAGCAGACCCTTCCTCCACTTATTCTCCACCCCTCCTTTCCTCTACAGAACGCCACCAGTGACAACGCAGTGGTGCAGCTCAGTGCGGTGCAAGCAGCCAGGTAAAGTCAGGTGTACCGATTGCGACGCTGCAACCATGAGTGTCTGCCAATGCTGATTCCACTCCGATATGATTGGCCAGTATTGGACCGATTTCAGATACTAAATATTGGACTGGTCAATCCCTAGTTTTGATTGTTTTTCTTTTCTTGCAGAAAATTGCTCTCCAGTGACAGAAACCCTCCTATAGATGACTTGATAAAATGTGGAATTCTTCCGATCTTAGTGAAATGTCTGGAGAGGGACGACAAGTGAGTCACTTATGTACAACACTGAC
>JAZGTI010003032.1:0-33221 GCA_036877585.1 Botia kubotai
AATAAAATTTTCTTTAAATTGTCCTGTGTCATGCAAGATACATGAATAAAAGTATAACATTTCAAACTAAAATGGCTGCTCTCCTTGTTGCCAAGGTTATGACCTCCTATCATTAGCATTTAAAAGTAAAGAATATAAATAAATAGTCTCTGTTATATAAGCTTGATGCACATAACAGTTGACTAATCAATTGTATCAAGCATGAGTAAGTAACAAATTATGAGTATTAAATGGAAGTTGAACTTACCAACTTTTAAACTCAAATGATGTCACTTCCTCTTTATTGTATCATTTAAAATGAGAGTTCAGACAGATTACTATAATAGTGCTGTAAGTCAATTTTAGTGCTATTTAAACATTTATGTTTTCTTAAAAATATAAAAAGGAAAAAAAAAAGTTTATTGAAAAGGTTTTTGTATGGGTTAAGTTTAGGGGTAGGGTGAGGGTTAGGGGATAGAATATACAGTTTGTACAGTATATAATTCATTATGTCTATGGAAAGTCCCCACAAAGCATAGCAACCAAATGTGTGTGTGTGTTTGAGAAACTGTACCTTAAAGCTCCAAAATCAACAGCACCGACAGACACATCCTTAAAGTGAACCGCTAAAGAAATGTGGGCTTAACCATGTGTGGGTGTGTGTGTGTTTGAGTGAGTGTGGACAGGACAGATGGACTCAAGCAGCTGTGTGTGTTGCCATTGGTTGTGACTGAAGTTTGCGGGTGTGTGAAAGACAACATTGAGGCCTCGTCTGTATTTGAACAGGAATATTTCAGTTTGACTCACCCACACACACACTGTCTGCTGGAATCTATGGCAAATAGCTACGAGACTCGAAACATCTTGAAAAGATTTAAAGAGAGAGAGACAGAGAGAGAAAGAGAGAAAGTAGAGGGGAAACAGAGTTATCGCCTGTCTTTCATCTTTAAGTGTCTCAATTGTTTCGATCTGTAAGAGAGAATGAGACAGACAGACATACAGACAGACAGAGAGCAAAAGAGTTAAGGAGAATAAATCACAGGGAGAGACAGACAGAGTGAAAACAAGTGGTTGTGGGAAACTTAGTGGTTGTCTGTATACACCCATACTGGCAGAATCAGATCTAAACACAAACACACACTGCCTTCCTTACCCTGAACTCATAGCCCTCTATGTCAGGCATTATGAATCTATCCTCAGTCACTGATCCCTTGATTTATCCTATTTTATTACCAAACCATTAAATATATGAAACAACAGAAGTCAGTGGCACAGGTCCTCATTAAGACATCAAAGTAAACGTGTGAGTATGTTCATGTGTACCTCTGTGAAGGAGGGCAGTCTGTGCCCTCAGAAACAGGCTTATAAGACGAGTGCTGAATGCCTCCGGTTCATAAACACCTCGCTAATGAGTCTCTCAGGGGAAAGCAAATGATTGGCGCTCATTTCTCCACAGATCCCGCTAACACCTGCTAATGTGTGTGTGGGTGTGTGTGTGTGTGTGTGTGTGTGTAGATGACATTTTCATGGATGACAGGTGGTCTCCCCAACACCACTGGATGTTGAGAGAGGGGGACTGTGACTCACACGTTCACGCTCATAGAGTACTAATCCATTTTCAGTGTTGCTTATCAATGTGTCTCAGCTGTTGCTGGAGTCAAACTATCTTCTAGCAAGAGGAACCAACTCAACTTCAGCTGTGACCACAATCCAGCTTGTGTGTGTTAGTGGTCTACCAACATGGCTTTCTTGTCGGCTAATACCGATGCTGATAACCGAAGAGCAGTGTTGCTGGTGGTCCTGCCTACTTTTGTCTCATTTTTATGCTGATTTTGGGGTGAAGTCTGTGGTATTTAAATATAGTGTGTCACTGGTTGCTGAAAAGTAATATACTTTTATTGGAAGCTTTAATTGGTCGCATTAACCAAAATAATTAATAAACGTAAAGCAAGGGGCAGGGAACGTGTTGAACTTTGTAAATGATGGCTGTTTAAAAATTTATTTAAAATTTAACAGTTGCAATATTGTACATGTGGGTGTATTTTGGAACTGACATAAGGAAACTAACAAATCTGTTAATTGGAAACTCAAAATGGCCTCAGAAGATCAATATAGCTGTCAATCACTAATGTAAACTTGGAAGGAGAAGGACATACAATGGGAAGGTTCACAAATGCAGAATTCATTAACTTAGGGTCACACTAGGCAGAAACACAGTGGCAGCTGGTCTGAGAAGTCCCATATCTGAGGCTGTTTCACCTTTGGCTCAAACTTCAAACTTCACCACAGCTGGGTGAAATGACCGTTTCTGATACTGTTCAAGCAAATCCAAACACTTCCAGCTCTGATGTTTGTGTGCTTGTGTGTTTATCGTATCGCGTTGGTTAGATAACATTGTTTTTTGTCCGTCATACTGACATTTGCTATCAGAGACTCAAGGATGTGGTAGAATCACCCTCTGTCTGTTTCGCTTTCCTGTCTGTTTCCTATTCTTCCTGTCTGGTCTTGCTGAGCACTGTGTGGTGTCTCTAAGACTCAATAGATTCTTAATAGCAGGGATGCAGCAAACATTACAACTGATTCAAACTTGTATTGTAGTCTTGCAGAAATTGTTGTTTTAGGAAATTCAAGGTTTGCCCCTTCTTTTCTACCTTATTGGGATACTATCATTATTTATTTATTCCATTTGGCTTGGTCGCAGTGCAAAGCATAAAATAACCCTATAAAACAACAACGTTAAATTGGTCACAGTGCAAAGCATAAAATAACCATATAAAACAACAACTTTAAGACCAAGCAGAAATGCATGCCAATCATTTGCGTCAGCAGCAGGACCGTTGCTTAATGTCTGGGACAAAATGTTAATGGTTCTGGTACATAATAGTACTACGGTTTAGTTACCATACTATGGATACTGTAATATTTCTACAGCGTTAAAGTACATAAGTAGAGCTTAACTAAAACACTGTGCAGGGCAAACACTCTGCACACTGCAAACACACTGCAGCGAAGAGCGGTTTTGTTTATTATATCCAATTTATACCTAACCTGCATGTCTTTGGACTGTGTGCAAAATCCAGAGCACCCACACTGACACAGGAGAACACACATGCTCCAAAAAAGGTCACTTGGCTCAGCCTAAATTGTAAAAAAAATAAAGAAAACTGTACACATGCAGAAATTGTAAAAATGCAGTTTTATGTTAGGATTAGAGTGTGGGTGAGGTTATGTTGTTTCTAACTAGCTGTGTATGAAAACAGAAGTCTATGGAATGTCCCCATTTAGATAGATAAGTAAACGTGTGTGAATAATTGCCGATGCTGATAAGATTGCACTGCCCCCTAGTGGCTATAAATGTAACCCATCACTGAAGCTGCATCTAGAAAAGTGTGTGTGTTTGTGTGTGAGTGAAGAGCTTTGCTATTGTAAATAGCTGTCGATCTCTCTGGCACTTTTCACTTTAAACCCTGCTGCTCTGCGATTGGTGCTGTCATCTGCCACTCATTAAAGTGACAGGCATCTAGATGAATAGAGCCCGCCAAACCGTTTAACAGACAGACAATCTATCTCTGTCTGCCCCTCCACAACACGCACACACAGAGTTGATCTGTTATGGCCAGTGTCTGGTTTTTGGAGTCTCAGTGTCTGTCTCGCATTATGATTGACAGCTGAGGAATTTGACTGACAGGTCTGGCTGGCTAAACTGGCTATTCATGATCTGTAAGGGTCCCGTAGTGTGTGTGTGTGTCTGTAAACGAGAGGGTTGTCTTTGAGGGCCTGCTTTGCGTGAGGGAAGCCACTTCATTAAAAACACCCCCTACTGAGACAAACACACAGGAACCCACATGCATGCACACACTCCATGGGTGCAAAGGTCAACCTTTGGGAACCCCCTGAATGGAGAGCTGGTCATGTGACAACCGCTTAAATTCTGATCATGTGACCTCTTGAAAACCTCTAAGCATTTCGGCAATGGCAATTATGATAATTGATATTCATTTAAATGAATAAGTGAATTGATGGTAATAATTCCTGCAGGTGGACCGGCGATAACAGAGAGTGTAAAGAATCGATTAGTTTGGTTTGACTTATATCTGCGTTTTATTGTGTTACAAGAGGTTTTTTCTTCCCTCAGCAGGAGAAAATAAAAGAGTGAGCAGGAAGACAGAAAGTGAAAGATGGAAAGTGGCATAAAAGCAGGGGATTAAGTCTCTGTTAGTTTTTGTTCATTTATTGAAAAGAGGAAAAGAGAGAATTAAGCACTTCCTCTAAAGGTGCTTAGGGGTCATCATTCAACCCTCTCTTTCTCTCTGTCTTTTCTTCTCTGGTTTCTTTCTCTCCCCTTGATGCCCTCCTGGGTGTTCCACTCTGCTGCCACAGAAATTGTGTGTGTGTGTGAGTGTGTGAGCTCTCTCTAGATGTCTAGGCTCCCGCCATGTCTTTGTGTTTGTTTGTGTGTGTGGTGAACATTGTGTGTGTATGTGGATGCTTTATTTCAATTTGTTGTTATGTTAAACTGTGAAACGTTTTTAATTGTTTGATTTAAGAGTTTGTCTGAGTCTGAGTTTGTTTCCCTCTCATCTGTATGACAGCTGGAATGTTTGCACTGTAATGTAGAAGTATTTTGATCTAATAAATGCACATGCAGACTGGCGTCATCTTGTACAGATGCAGATGAATCTGATTAAATACAATTCCCATTCAGTCCACGTTCACCTCACGTCAGGATGACATTTTTACAGAGGGATGAAGATTTACCCAGGCTGTTTAAATGTCTGCTCCGTTGCTTAAAAACTGGGACTTCAGTTAGAATGGTTAGGCTCACCATGATTGCTTGATCAAACAGGTTTCCTGAACATTCCCTCATCTGTCATTGGTCAGACAAACACGTAGTCCCACCCTAAACTCAACCCATTGGCTGAGCCAGTGTTGCTATGTCGGCTGGTTGTGATGCTCAAACAAACAGAGAAATGTTTTTAAAACACCATAAAGCCACAGCGTTTAGACTTTCTCAGGGAATTAACTTACGAATTGATTGTTTTTCTGTCTGTATATTAAGCTAGAGTGGAAGAAAATACAAATTACACACAGCTGTAATTTCGCTCTCATTTAGTTTTTTCTCTTGAAACTTTCTTATTCTTTTGTTTATTTTTTTAGCCTGCATATGCTGTAATACTGAGGACTACATGTGTGTATGTGTGTTCCTGTGTGTAATTCACACAAAGCTATTATGTGAAGATTTAACACTGGAAGATCTTGATAAAGTGCTCAGTTATATTTTCCCTTAGTTTTTTCCAGCACAATGTCTTTGTTTTTTCTCTTTTTCTCAATACCCATTTATTTTTAAGGAAAAGTTAAATCCATGCTGATACACATCTACAATTTTCATTTCTTCTTTGATGGCTAATGTTTCCTGTCTCTGTATTTTGCAGCGATCTAAGTGAAAATCAAATCCAGGGGATTCCCAGAAAAGCCTTCAGAGGAGCTACTGAGATCAAAAATCTGTGAGTCTTCTGTATGTATGTGTGAAATGAAAAGGGGAATAGGCACAAATGTTTAATGATTGGGTGATTTAATGAGATGCCCACGCTAACTGACCGTTCTGATGCACTCACACACACACACACACACACACACAGAGACTGACACATGGGGGAGTGGGCTATCCAGGTAGATGTTAGGGAGAAGAGCCATATACACCAGTTGAAGCGGCTGAGAACAGGAAGAACAGTGATGGGGGAGAAAGAGAGAGTAAGAGAGATTACCACGGCACAGAAGATGAGTGAAACAACAAAGAGAAAGTAGGATATGTGTTGCTTATCAGAGGATCAGCAGTATTTGGGAGAGTGTATTATTCTATTAGTCGCATGATTATTGAACAGCAACCAGAAGAACTGGCAACAGGAAGACATCATTTTAAAAATCAAACATTATTTCTGTCTCCTTTCTCTCTCAGGCAGTTGGACTATAATCAGATTTCCTGCATTGAAGACGGAGCGTTCCGAGCTCTGCGGGACTTAGAAGTACTGTAAGTGCAATGTGTGTGTGTGTGTGTGTGTGTGTGTATCTGTACTTGTATGATTGTGTGTGATTTGAATTAAACCCACTGCAAAGATCCTTTTCAAATATCAAAGTCTTGTTTGATGTGGGTCAAGGCTGGGCTGCACTGGTTTTGGGATTATTCCAAAAAGTTTTTTAGACATAAATTGATATAACTATATAACATATTAATGATAACCTGGTATGGATTTCACTGTTTGTAGAGTGCATACTTTGGGTTTGCCTGTTAAGAAGCGCATGCCTGCAGGATGTGCTGATAGATTGTATAAAATATGTATCTTCTTTTTAAAGTGGGATTAGTGCTGTAATCCTATTAGAAAGAATGGAATCAAGACAGATAAATGAGATTGTGTCAGATTATTTTATTAGGATCATTTTGATCCTTTGTCACAGATGGACAGAAGAGGGTTTAGGAGATAAAATCTCTGTATCAAATAGCAGATGTGCATCAACAAAGTGGTTCACACACACACCCAGACACACTGTATACTGCAAGAAAAATGCCACAGCAACTATATATAATTGGACTGAATTGTAATTTTAAACATTTTAAAACTGTTATCTCTGTATTTATTTACATGTTGTTCCAAATCTTAATTACTTTTGTTCTAGTGTAGAACACATAAGGTGATATTTAACAGAATGTCCAAGTTGTTCTTTCCCATTCATTGCAAGTGGATAGGAACTAAACACAGCCATGTTCACAATTCGCTATTCATTTTTCATAATAATATGCAGCATGGGAATTCTGCTAAATAGCTAATTTTCTGATCATCACAAAGGAGAAAGGTTTAGATGAAATTAAATGTGTTCTCAAATTAGATTAATGTTTATGTATGTTTCTTCGTTTTGTTTCACAGCACACTGAACAACAACAATATCTCTCGCCTGTCAGTGGCCAGTTTTAACCACATGCCCAAACTCAGGACATTGTGAGTACCCACCCCCCCCACCACATACACACATATACACACTGAAATTGCATTAAACCAGTCCTGTCATTGGCATCACATCCAGCACTTATCATGCTGGCCCCTTAATAAGAGTCATTATGGGGTAATTACTTATAATAACCACATTAATATGCATGTTACATTAGCATACATTTTACAGATTAAAGTCCTTTGTGTGTGATCATGACTTAATCCCATTTATGTGACAACCTAAGCGGCTAATTGCTATATCGATATTCTGGCCCTGTTTGAATAAATGTCAGCAATAAGCGACAATAGAGGCAGTGAAAAGCAACAGGGCAGGGACAGGATGCTGGGAAGAGATATAACATGAGCAGCCCATGTTTTCTTTTGCTTTGTTTATTTTTAGTTACGTATGTAGTATATGTCCAAAAGCAATATCGCAATCGCATGTGATTTGAATGTGAGACAATCGCACAATTACAATCGCACAATCACCATTTAGAACAACAAGACATTTGCAAGCGTGGTATTGCTTTAATAAGCTAGTTTTGCTTATTTTTGCTTTTCCAACAATTTTTTTTTTAAAGATGTCAAAGCATTGTGAAGCTCTGTGTGTCTGAGTAACTAACGCTTTGAATACAGACAACATGGTCGTTGAAGGGACTGTTTTGAAAAGATAAAGCATTGAGATTTTGTGGCATTAATCTTGTTAAGAAAGAAAGAAAAGCAGAAAGAATCTTGTTAAGATTAAAAGAGAAAGAGAAGCTCCTAAAGGAGCTGACAACACAAAAATGCTATTTAACAGAGAAATTACTCTGTGTGTGTCTTCGCTGGTTTACTGCCTTGTCGGCAAGTACAGGACATTAATGGACATGAAATGCCGGGATGCAAAATCAATAAGCGCACATTCACTCGCACACAAACACGCAGGTTTTATCAATATCTTAGCGTAGACTGCTAGTGGCCATTTAAATGATTATTTCTCCTCTTCTCCCCCTCCATCTCTCTAGTCGCCTGCACTCTAATAATCTGCTATGTGATTGTCATGTTGCTTGGCTCTCTGATTGGCTGAGACAGAGGCCCCGCCTTGGCCTTTACACACAATGTATGGCCCCGCCTTCTCTGAGGGGCCACAACATTGCTGAGGTTCAAAAGAAAGAGTTTATCTGTACAGGTGAGTTTGTTTATAAGGTTTGTTTATGGGATATAAAGGCTTATGTGAGAGAAAAAGAATAAATATATTCACTATTTTGTTGTCAAAGCTTTCATATTCTGTCCATTATGGGTTGTTTCTTTCTTTACTCATGCTTTACTCAAGACTTCAATGAAGGCAAGTTATTTGTGCAGAAATAACACCAGGAAAAAGTTTCTTTAAATTGCATTTTGTTTCCTTGATGCAATATGCAAACCAAGACATTGTTTTTACACAACTTTTTTGTTTGAGAGAGTTTTTAATTTTAAACTCAACCTTCCTCTGCACAGCACATCTCTTACTCTCCTGTCATTTATGTGTGTTTGTGTTGCAGGGCCCCAGTCTCACTCGTCCTGTAGTGTATTGCAGTGCCCTGAGCTGTGCACCTGCAGTAATAACATAGTGGACTGTCGAGGGAAAGGGCTGACTGAGATACCCACCAGCCTGCCAGAGACCATCACCGAGATGTTAGTGAGGAGCAGACACACACACGCACACACAAACACACACACACACACACACGACACTTGTATGTTTACTTAGCTTTCTCATTAAAGACATGTCACCACCAGTCACCACATCATAACACCCTTGTAGCCAATCAGCATCAGGGGGTACACCAGGAGTTCGTTGTTGTGTGTGTTGCATAGTGTATTTGTTACTTTGAGGGCAGAGCAATGAGGGGAAAGTGTTTGTTTGGGTGTCGATTTAAGATTAAATCGGTTTTATCTTGTTTTTTTAGAAATCGCCTCATGCACATTTATAGACTTCTGTCTATAAATCATCTGTTAAGCTTAGTGTAATGGTGGACTTGTTTACTTAACCTGGCACTGATTTTTGCCTCCGTTTTAACAGATGTAGCTTCCACATTCGCATATACACACACAGACACAGTGTGTGTCATATCTGTATCAAATATTTTAACTATGGAGGTCATGCAGAAGTCATGCACATTAATTCTGTGTGGAAATGGATTTATTTTATCAATGGCATCTCATCTTAGGGCCAGCTTCTTGCCAACGGAGCATGGATTGAGACACCGTGTCTTTTAACTGTTATGCCTCTGTGCCAGGGTCATTGTCTATCTTTTTCTTCTCTCTTTTCTGCATCTGTCATTCCTTCATTTTTCTTCCTTAGCTGCGTGCAGGGCTTTGGCAGATGAGTCGGATTATCTCATTTGGCTCTGGCTGAATGAAATGTGTGTGTATGTGTGTGTTCATCCACCTATGTGAGGGTCTGATTTTCATGCTATGTCAACTTTGGAAAGCTTATCTAATTTATGACATGTTTACTGTCAGAGAGAAGAAGAGATATATAGAGAGAGTGACAGGGAGGTGAGAGACATTAGTTATAAATAAGCATTGATATTTGTTGATTACTGTGGTGTGGAATGGATAATAATTATGCTTATTGATCCAATATTGCTGTCTTTTCCCAGATGAATAAACTGCAGCGGATGTTGATTTACATTTTAAATACCCAGTTTATTATGCAAGACAACAAAATGTAAGCTGGTTGATTGGTTGATTGACATAACAACTATGACTCCCATGTCAAGTTCAGGGTGGAACTGAACTGTTTGTACAATTTGTTTGTCCAACCAATGGCAGATAGAGGGAGTGTTATGGAAACTTATTTGACGATTATTATTTTTGCAATTCTGTTAGATGTTAGTGTCACAAAAAATATGTAAATTTATTTGTTTTATTTTATGTATGCTTGTTTGTTTTATGACAATTTTTAGTTAGTTCGTTTGTTGGTAATTACACTTTTCCCAGAACACAGATTTGTACCAGATTGAACAAAGACTAAAATAAACGCACACAAAAGACATTGGCACTTCCTCAAAATGGGACTACAGCAAACGCATAGTCCTAGATATTTATTTATATATACTGACATTTTCACATTTTGTCATTTTTCACCTGTTATTGTCTCACATTTTTGGATTTTCATAAACAGATATTAAACACAGTTAGACATTGTCCAAAATCACTCTCTATCACACTATTCTCATACTCTCTTCCAAAAATTTCTCAATAAATTCTCATCAGTGTCTAGAATTTTACAATTACCCTCACCTCTTTGCAATTTGGATTATATATAGCCTCAATTTGTTAATTTGGTTTATTCTCTCTCTGTTCACAGTCGACTGGAGCAGAACTCCATCAAGATAATCCCAGCAGGAGCGTTCTCACCTTACAAACGACTGCGAAGAATGTGAGTGTGCCTCTATGTGAGTGCACATACATATTGTACACAAACGCATTCAAACCTCACCTCCCTATAATTTTCTGCTTTTTTCAGAGATTTAAGTAATAACCAAATAACTGAATTGGCGTCAGATTCCTTTCAAGGTCTACGATCTCTAAATTCTCTGTGAGTATATATATCTGTGTGTATATATCTTGCTTTTGCAATATGTGTGTGCGTGAGAAGAGGATGGAAGAGTTATATTAAGCTTCCATCATTCTTTCAATTATTAATGATCTGAGCTTTTAGAGAACAGAACAGGGTCTGAGTCAACCCAGCCTCCATTCAAACATATAAGACTGACGTCATTTCAATGGAACACCTTTAAAGAATGTTTACATATGGCTACGTGCTTAAAATAATGAAACATGCTAATTAAGCTCTTACTTGAATGCAAAAGGTATTTGTTTTGGACTGATTTTTCATTGTGCATGTATGTGACTGCATGTATCCTGCTATTCTGGCCTCTGTATTTTCTTTGGTTTACTTTACTGACCGGGTTCCAATGGGCCAGAACCTAGTGGGTGGAACAGTTCTCTCTCTTTGTCATTCCCTCCAGACCTGCCTCTCAGGAACACCAGCCAGCCATTTAACATCTCTCCTCCTGAAAAAATACACCCTCATCCAACTCAAGTGTAGCACAGCCAAACACACAAGTCCTGATATGACATCACAGCAATGAAATATCTCATATACAGCCCTGAAATGTATTTAAACATGGTAAAAGCTGCTATAAAGAGCAAGGATTTCTACACTGTAATTGAAAGCATTATCAAATCAGCCAAAAAATTTCATAAACAAACACACAAGGGACCTGTGATGTGTAGAACTTTGTTTTCAATTCTGTGGAAATCTTCTGGGCTTACTGGAGAGTTCTGTGTGTGGAGATTTCACGTGGACCTGCTTTTATGTAGCATATTAACATATAGCCAAAGCCAAATGTAATTATCCATACTAATATAAACATGTCAAGAAATGTTTTAGCCCTGCGTGGATTAGTTGTTTCCCATTATCCCATGCCCATTTTTACAACAAGCTTAGATTTCATAGGGTAATGGACCATAAGAAAAATATAATGAATGTGAGCTGTAATTCATGTTATGTTTATCATACTGTAGGAAGAATATTGTTCTCATTTCTTCATGATTTTGCCATGTGAATCCGGTCCCACCTGGTTTCATTTGGGTTTAAATATGATTTGTCACTGATTGCCTTCAAATGACTTTAGGTGGTTCATCTTGTGCTCTGGTTCGAGGATCCATTTCTGATTAATGGTTTTGTGTGTGTGGGTGGGTAATGAACATCTTTAATCTTTGGTATTATTAAATATTCCCTTGTGTCGCTGCCTTTCAGGGTTTTATATGGGAATAAAATCACTGAACTTCCCAAAGGCCTTTTTGATGGACTCTTCTCATTGCAGCTACTGTGAGTAATGCTCATTTTATGAATTTAGGCTTGAAGGGGTTGTGGAGGAACTGTATGTGTGTGTGTATGTGTGCCCACTATGAAGAGAGCACAGAATCCTCACTCATTCTCCTGCTGACAGACAGCACAGGTGGACACAAATTTACACACACACCACATACTGCTGCAGTGTATTTGTGTGTGTGTGTGAGGATTGTGTTTTAGGAAATGCATGTTAATCCAAGTATTTATGGGGGTTTAACTAGACTGTAAGCATTTGGTGCTACTACATAACAGCACACACATGCCCTCAGACCATGTCAGAGTGAATAGAGATGTTTCCACACAGTCGCAGAAACTCACACACAGTCATAAATTTTAGAACTAACAAATGTTTATTTATTTATTTATTAACATATCTTTATTACGAGGATAAAGATATGTGAAAGACATCTTTGTTTATCAGTGCAACAATGAATGTTTATCCCAGTAACTTTCAACACACATACACAGATTTGTTTCACGATTTAAGTAAGGATATCTCATAGACATCCATTTTTCATTTTCATACCAGGTTAATGATATTTCTCCTATCATATTTTGACTATCACACAAACCTATTGGTCCTAGTAAATTTAAAGTAAAACATGATTTGGCTATTTTATTAGCCTTTTTTACTAGTAAAACCATCTAATGTTCAATTTAGGTTGGTTTTTGACACATTTTACTGCATTGGTGACATTTTCAAAAATGTGGCTCTTGCAATTATTTACAAACTGTTCACACATTGTTTTATCGCTGTATAGGAGATGTGGTGCATAAATGTGTTGTTTATAAAAAAGCTGCTTTGTAAACAAAATATTATATTTATCCAGTAATATGTTTTCCCGTAAGGCACTGTTAATGAGTCTAGAGACCACAGGAATTATTTGTTTTAAAGGCTTGCTCGTTTGTTTGTTTTTCGATGTTAATTTTTTTTTGCACATGGCATTTATAATATCTCAATCTGAAATGCATGTTCAGATTTTACTGTTTAGATTGGAGATTGATATGAAATGTCAAATCCGAATGTTTGTCCCTACAGGTTGCTAAACGCAAACAAGATCAATTGTTTGCGTGTAGATGCTTTTCAAGACCTGCAGAATCTGAATCTTCTGTCACTTTATGACAACAAACTCCAGACCATTGCAAAGGGAACATTCTCTTCTCTCCGAGCCATCCAGACACTGTGAGTTTTTCTAAGTAACAGGTAGCATTTATAGGAAAATGATTATGAAAGGTTACTACAGTGGTAAGTATAGGACAGCACTACTCAACATGCAGATATAATACTACAGTATACTTGTGGTGTAATTTTTAAAATCTTATAGCAAAACAAAAGCTAGATTAGTCATGATACTATATGTAAGAATGATTGCCATTCTGTTGTAAATTTTTATATGGCTGTCGATGTACGTGCATTAATATAGATTTGGGTTAAATTGGATTAAATATTTTGGTTACATTACCAGCAAAAGAACTACTGAGACTGTTGTCCTAATATAAAAATTAGGATTGTGGATAAAGGAACCCTGTGCTATGGCTCCCACACTGCCCACAGTTAAATAACCCTGCTATAGATTGCAGGGCCAATATATGGTTATATATGGAACATTGTCATATTTCAGACTGGTCAGTAGGTCAGAAGTCAAAATTTGGGAGTAAACTGCCCCTTTAAATAATCTTCATTCCCATAAGTTTCTTAAACAGACCTACATTTAATTCTGTTTGTCAGCCATCTGGCTCAGAACCCCTTCATGTGCGATTGCCATTTGAAGTGGCTTGCTGACTATC
Source organism: Botia kubotai (assembly GCA_036877585.1). Lineage (NCBI taxonomy): Eukaryota > Metazoa > Chordata > Actinopteri > Cypriniformes > Botiidae > Botia > Botia kubotai. The sequence continues at coordinate 13,639 of JAZGTI010003032.1, forward strand.
TGCAAGACAATCCAATTGAGACCAGTGGCGCTCGATGCACCAGTCCCCGTCGCCTGGCCAACAAACGCATCGGGCAGATCAAAAGCAAAAAGTTCCGCTGTTCGGGTATGTACATGTATATACATAACTTATTTGTTGTTTGTGTGGTAAATGTACAGTTATTGGTTATTTGCTAAACTTCCTCAATCAGAGACACACACTGTGTCATTTGACCCGCTCTGCGGACCTCAAGAATGTCAATGGAAATGTTTGTGTGTGTGTGGTGGAGAGTGAAAACATCTTAGTCAGCTTTTACTTAAACAGGCCAACACATATAGAGTTCTAAGGGTCTCAGCATGAGTTATGTCCCCCATCTAAGCAATTTTACAAATCTGAATGCTAATGTATGTGTGTGTGTGCAATATTAGTTTACTGTCTGTCAGTTAAGTATTGATCATTTTAGGGTTATAAATGAGCAGGATTCTCTGATCAATTTTCATATTCATTTATTGATCTACACACACATACATACATAGCTAAACACAAACTGTTCTCCTCTCAGTTTTGTGTATCTCTTTTTGTATAGCTAAAGAACAATACTTTGTACCAGGTATGTCTAACTATTGAAGATCTTGTGTGTTCTTCACAAAAGCTTTTGGACAAACACGCACACATTATGCAGATGCAATTATGGAATGCTGGACAACTTGCTTGAAGTACACAAGTGTGCTGTGTTGAGATACAGGGTTTAAGCTTTTTGACAGCACGTGTTATATATGAGATTGAGAGAATAATTCCTAACAGGTTTTACACTGAATACGTGTTAGGTGATCAAACAGACAATATAAATTAAGCTTTAATCAGATGTTAATCTGTTGTTAGTGCAGTGTCTTGCTGTGTGCATGATCACAGATTGCATCTGGTGGCATGGGTCTGACACACAGGTGTTCCAGTGTCCACCAATGCGCGCATGTGTGTGAGTGTGACATACTTTGTCTCTCTCTTCCTTTCTCGCACACACACTCAGGGATTCATCATATCAATAAGTGTAAGTAACTGACATCACAGTAAACAAAGACCCCCCCACCCAAATCAGTGAGATGTCACCCGGCAAGCCCCTCCTCCCGACCCCAGCCAATCACAGACAAGGAACCTAAATTTATGTGAAAAACACTAAATGTGCTTGTATGGTTTATTAAGCACATTGTGTGAGTTGAATGTGTATGTGTGTGCGTGCGTGCGTGTGTGTGTTCTAGAGTATAACTGCTGGTTTATGTTTATATACTGTATAACAGCTGCAATGTTCCTGCCACACTCTTTCTTTCTTTGTCTACTTCTTACCTCTCCTCTCTTTCTCTATCACTCTCTCCATCTGTTTTGACATTCCTAGTAGTTTATTCCACCTAAATGAGGTAGTATCTCACCCTTTATCTCTTAACCTTTTGTGTTTCGTTGTCTCTCCCTCTTTTCTTTCTGTGTCTTGTGGAGGAAATTCAGCGGGGTTTTCCTTTGTGCTTGATCTAACCATGTGGTTGCAGACTCGGACTAATACATGGTTCTGTCAAGCACCATGGAAGGTCTTGCAGCATCTACAGCATGGCAAGCAACAAGAGACAACCTACGTGTGTGTGTGTTGTGTTTGTTTGTGTTTGATTATATTGATTTGCAGTTAAGAGTGTGCTGTCTTTGTCTGTGTGTGTGTATGCACAACACTCCAAAGTCATGGTTAGAATGCATGGCTTTGTGTGTTGTTATAGTAATAATGATGATGCGGATAGCCTGTTGCCATGGTGATATCTGAGTTTCCTCTGGTCTAGCAATTAACCTTTAATGTTTCATGCCCAGTGATCATTTACCTTTAGCACTGTACCTATTGCCTAGACCTCATTAAGTCTTTCATTCATTCATTCACTCTCTCTCTCTCGCTCCTTCTTGTCTATTTCGTGCTCCACCTTGTCTATTTATTTCATACACTCTCTCTTTGTCATTGTGTGGTGGATAATGCTCTGTGTGTGTGTGTGTGTGTGTGTTTGTATGTGTGTGGTTTTGTGTATAGGTGTGGAAGACTACCGGTCTAAACTAGGTGGGGATTGCTTTGCTGACCTGGCCTGCCCAGAGAAGTGCCGCTGTGAAGGAACGACAGTGGATTGTTCTGGACAAAAATTCACAAAAATCCCAGATCACATACCTCAATATACAGCAGAACTGTGAGTGTGCCACATTTGAAACCAGTACACGTACACAGTAACACACATATAATGAGACAGATTAATTGATCAAATAATTGACAATATGCTTGTTGTGTGTTTTTCCACACAGTCGCTTGAACAATAATGAATTTACAGTGCTGGAGGCTACAGGAATCTTTAAAAAACTTCCACAGCTACGCAAAATGTAAATTTCTTTCTACCCTCTTATCTGTTCTGTTTTTGTCATCATTTATTTTACTGGAAACATTTAATGTGGCTGTTATCAGAGTTTCATTAATATCATGGCATTTTGTTGTGTTCCATAGTAACCTTAGCAACAACAAGATCACTGACATTGAGGAGGGCACATTTGAGGGAGCCAGTGGTGTGAACGAACTCATACTGACCAGCAACCGTTTGGAGAGTGTCCACTACAGCATGCTAAAAGGCCTCAGCGGTCTGCGCACTCTGTGAGTATTACATTATGAATATTGACTTATTATAAATGTCATATGAAGTTTTGTTGTGACAATGACAACAGACCCTACAACAGGCACTACACGTCTAGCCAAAATATAGCACTGATTTTACTCTCAGGTTGGTGGACATGACAATGTGTATGTCCTACACTTTGTCTCATTTGCAGATTCTGGCTAGTTAAACTGATTGTGTGGTGATAACTAAGTTTGAGTTTAATAACGATGAGTGTGTGTTATGTGTAGGATGCTGAGGAGCAACAAGATAAGTTGTGTTAATAACAGCAGTTTTACTGGTCTGAGTTCTGTGAGGCTGCTGTCCCTCTATGACAACCTTATCACCTCCATGTCCCCGGGAGCCTTTGACACGCTGCACTCCCTCTCCACACTGTGAGTGCTCTCTCTCTCTCTCTCTCTCTCCTCTTGTATATGGTCTTATCCTTATACAAAATGTTGGTTTACAAAATACTTGCTTAATAAGTTTTCTTATGGAATCCTGCAGGAACTTGCTGGCCAATCCCTTTAACTGTAATTGTCATCTGGCTTGGTTGGGCGAATGGCTCCGTAAAAAGCGTATCGTCACGGGCAACCCACGCTGTCAAAGCCCCTACTTTCTTAAGGAGATCCCTATTCAAGATGTAGCCATACAAGACTTTGCCTGCGAGGACGGTATGGCTATGAGTGTGTGTGGGAGTGTTTTGTATGTACAGTATGTGTGTCTTTATGGTGGTAGAGATCTTGTCTGTAGTTACTAAAAGGGCTATGATAATATCTGTTATGCTAACTTAAGCACAGCCCAGCGTTATCGTTCCTTTACACAAACTTAGGCAATCTTACAATAACAGTCGCCCTGTCTTCAGAATGAGAAACCTATTTTCAGTAAATTGAAATTATTAACTTCTTGTAACTTAAACTAACAGTATTAACTTCTTGTAAATGAGAACATTAACGTTATCATCAATTTTGTGGGTGTGTTCAGGTAATGATGAAAATAGCTGTTCACCACAAGCACGCTGCCCTGCTGATTGCTCGTGTTTGGATACAGTGGTTCGCTGCAGTAATAAAGGATTAAAGGTTTTACCCAAGGGCATTCCTAAAGACGTTACAGAACTGTGAGTGCAAACAAACATGCTTGCAAACCGTGGTCTTAGTACCTCTTAGTAATTCCATAATAAATGGCCATTTTCTTATCTGATTCAGGAATAAACTTTTTTTTATAAATCCAGCAGCCTCCAACAACACATACTTCATGTCTAAAACAATACACCATTTTAAGCTTTTGAAGTTTCTCCCATTACAGTGTTGATAATGTGCTATTTCCTCTGCGTTTGAGTAATAACTTGTTTGTCTTTTTCTGATAGCTATCTCGATGGCAACCAGTTCACGCAAGTCCCTCTGGAACTATCCAATTATAAACACCTCACTCTCATGTAAGTACAGCCTTCTCTGGAGTCATCCAATCACCAATGCTTCACAGCCACCAGGGCCCCGCCTCTTTAAAACCACCCAATCATAAAAGCCAAGCACCCTTTTAAAGGGACAAAGCTGCCCAGTACATATGGTGTTTTGATCTATTTTCTCATCCAGAGAATGCCAGAAAATCCATGTGTTTGTAGCTATACTTTGAATTATTTGTTGGCTTTTGCATTTGTTTCCGTCTTTTTCCCGTGAAAGCAAATATTTCCTCACCACCAAACTGTGCCAATGAATCAGACACTAATGAACTACAATCACTATACTCACGAATATGCATTTATTCATTGCATATGGCTATGCAGTGATTGCTTATTTAGCCTGGTCTAAAGTTTTATTCACAAAAAAGAATGCTCAAAGAGAATAAAAAGATCATATATACATTATAAAAATAAGTGTTGTTTTAGTTTATTTTATTATTGTGAACGCAAATTAATCAGGCTTTTATATCAGAAAAGTCCATTTAAATCAAACAGCACATCAAGGGCAAAGGCTAATGAATGCTTCTGTATGTTGTATTATGACTTTAAGCCTAACACATGACTATTATAGATGCTTTGTGTATGCTTTTTGTAGTTTTAAAGGTCACATGTATTGGTAGGTTCAGCTGTCCTTTAACTTTAACCTGCTGCACAGTTTCTTATGCTATGCATTAATGTCATTTCTTGTAATTTGTGTCAGTTTGATTTAAACATTTCAATCTAGTGTAAATTCAATCTTTAAAAATGTTTTCTAATTCTAGTAAAACTGCACTAATCTCTAGTTATTTTACTGTGATGCAGTAAAACATCTAAGTTATACAATTAACTAATGAATTATATTTTGTGTCGAATCTTTATTTGCTTTTTAATGCTGCTCAGTGTTGTTATTGCCATGTTGGCTTAATGTTGGCTCTAAGTGTGATTTTTTTTGTGGCTCATAACACTCTGCCTTTGTTTGTGTGTGTGTGTGTGTGTGTTTTCTTGCAGTGATTTGAGTAATAACCAGATCAGCACATTGTCCAACCACAGCTTCAGTAACATGTCCGAGCTGCTCACCCTGTGAGTGTCAACATGATCTAAGGCTTTGGTTTGTGTGTCTGTGTGTGTGTTTGTGCAGACACTAGTGTGTGTGTGTGTGTTGCTGTGCATGAAGTGGGATGTACAGTATGAACGTTATGAATTGTATTGTATGTGAAATGTTATGATGTATATGCACTTACAGTATATGTATAGTATGTGTATAAATGTAGAGCATACATGCACCTGTTTTGTTTAGAGAAGGTAACAGTAACAACTTTAAATGACTTTGTAGTTTCTTAAATTATGATGACTTGTGTAGTGTGGTGCTAGAGTTCAAATCTTAGTATTATATCCTTTTATAAAGACTTTGATGACCTCAGTTTTGTTGCATTGAAAAGAGCTGCTTTAACATTTTCATAGTAACTCAGAAGTCATATGAGTTCAAGCAATGAGGGCGGGTATATCATTTTCTAAGTATCTGCAGAAGGTGTACTCAAATTAGCAAATGTAGACATGAATGTGTGACTTCTGACACAGCACTTTAAACAAACAACAATAGCACAAACTAATTATCATAGATTACAAAAACAGCGTAGAGACTCAAAACCCAGTCAACTCCAAAATCAAACGGAGCACGAATTTAAATGGGCATGACGCTGTGTAAATGCGCATTTTTATGATCATCATAATATTGTTTTGTTTCATACCAGAATTTTAAGCTACAACAGACTGAGGTGTATTCCTGTAAAGGCTTTTGATGGTCTCAAATCTCTGCGTCTGTTGTGAGTACCTCACTGTGTGTGTGTTTGCTATTAGACTTTGATTTATGTGTTTTGGAGGCTCTTGGATTGCTTCATTTCTCTCTCGTCTCTCTGCAGGTCTCTCCATGGTAATGATATAGCTGTGATCCCAGATGGAGCTTTCAAAGATCTGTCATCTCTCTCTCACCTGTAAGTACCTCAAAATGAAGTCATACACACTCAGTCTCTCTCTCACACACACACACACACACATTTATGAGTACACCAAATAGGTTTTGACAGCTGGATGTACTTTGGTTCTTTCTTTTAGTCTGTCACACACACACACACACACACACACACACTAAAAACACTCTCATTGCCTGAACTAAGGGTTTCTGCAGCCACAGATTGGTTTAGTTCTTGGTCTCCCACGATGACCCTTTTTCATAATTCCCATGGATCAATTTCACAAGGGTAATTAAGACTGACAGCTGGGCAGAAGCTCTTTTTAGAAAAACTGTGCAAAAACGCTGTTGCCAAAAACTGTTGTGTTTTGGTTTAACTTATATTATGCGGACCTTGCAACTTCCCCACAAATACAGCTCAATAAAGAACTAAATAATGATTTAGTTAAAAATTAAAAGATTTGAGTGAAGGTTAGGTTTTGGATAGAGGATAGAAACTATTAGAAAATTTGTTGTCTCAATATGAAAACGATGAAGTGTGTGTGTATTTTCTGTAGGGCTCTGGGAGCAAACCCCCTGTACTGTGATTGTAACATGCAGTGGCTCTCTGACTGGGTAAAGAGCGGCTACAAGGAACCTGGAATCGCGCGCTGCGGTGGTCCTGGAGAGATGACTGACAAACTACTGCTGACCACTCCCTCCAAGAAATTCACCTGCACAGGTACACCAACCTGTGTTCTTTATCTCATCATAGAGAGGGATAGCTTTAGCACTATGACAAACAGTAGTTGATGTGCTCAGATGTTAATATTGAAAGTAATGGGATTTGATTGGTACATTTGTAGAGGTGCCGGGGCCTTGTGGTATTCCTGTGCCAGGTAAGTAAGCCAATCAGAGCCCAGTGTGAGTTTTAAACCCAGCCCCCTGTATTTGCCACTGGCCTCTGCCTTTCTCTTGGGTTTAAAGTGACCTTTGACCTTGAATAGTTGACTGTGAGCCAACCTTGTGATGCCTTACCTGCTCAGTCCTGTGTGTGTTTCTGTGTGTTTCAGAGTTTGTGAGGTTGTGTTTGTGTGTTTATTATAATTATATCCGTGTATGTAACAGCCTCTGTAACATGTCCTCTTTTTTTGACACAGGTCCAGTGGATCTGAGTATTTTGGCAAAATGTAATCCTTGTTTATCCAATCCCTGCAAGAACGACGGAACTTGCAGTAACCACCCTGTCGATTTTTACAGATGTACATGTCCATATGGTTTTAAGGTACGTTTACATCCTTGCAACTACCTAGCAACGCCCTAGCAAAAACCTGAAACACCCTAACAAATGCATAGCATTACTCAGAAAATTATAACACTCTAACAGCCACTGAGAATTACTTTAATATGTTCAAATAATAACTTTATACTATATATTTGTAAATATTAATATTTGTATGTAACATAAGTGTATGTAACATAAGTGTGTATTCATATAGGGTCAAGACTGCGAGGAACCGATTCATGCATGCATCAGTAACCCCTGCCAGAATGGGGGTACTTGCCACCTTAAGGATGGAGATGAAAACAATCATTGGTGAGAAAGACCGTCATCATTATCCACATCAAAACTTTGCACTCCAACTTAAGCGCATGTGTGAAACAGATAGACAGAGAGATAATACTGTTTTAATGCCTTTATTAGTCTTCTTTATTGCACTCAGCTCCTGTTAAAAGCGGTCGAGTGACTTTAATTTGGTACATTAAGTAAATGCTTAGATTAGTGTGTGAGTGCGTGTGTCCCTTCTGCTCTGGTAATGAATATACTTTATGGACAGAGTGTGTCTAATCTGTCTTAATCAGACTGAAGTGTCTGAAACTGATCTGAGCTCACTCATGCACTTAATCAGCCAATCAGTCTCTCTGCGGACATCAGCAGACAGACATGCGTGTGTGCAGTGAGCTCGGGTTCAGCTGCACGGTCATCTGCACCGATCAATGCTAATGACTCCTTTGTGTTGGTGAATAAGAAGAGTTTAATTTGATAACTTCTGCTCATGACTATTAGATACTGTATTGTAATAAACACACACACACTGCATAAAATACTTTCATTTATCCTAGTTTAATACGCAGACAACCCTTAAGTAAGTCATTCGTAGGTCGACTTCCTGAAGAGTTTCAAAACATATTAAAATATTTAAACGTTTTTAAAACATCGTTCTGTTTTTTGTTTGGAGCCGTCCAACTATTTCTAGTTCAACCAACGGCCAGGAATTTGGCGAGACTACCTGTTTATATAAACAATGGAAGGGGTGGGAATGTTTGAGAAACCTGTTTGTTTCATCAGTGGTAGTTACTAAAGCAAACATTACTATTACTACAGTAAATTCAAATTCTGACAAGTTTACTGGCTCACGGTCAGATTTCAGGGCTTGAACAAACCTCTGAATCTAAGTATTAAAGTTGGCACATAACTCATCCTGCAACTGTTATGAACTTGAATATTAACTCGATGCTTGTGGGGATGAGGTATGCTATTAGTTTTCTGAGTAATCAGACTTATGACTTACACCTGATGAAAGATAAAATGATGGAAAAAAATCCCATAGGCTAACTTTAGCAGAGTTTTCAAACTCTATACTTGTAGGACCCCAGCCATATCTTGACACGATGAGACTTATATGATGAGACTATAGTAGTGACATGTAGCAGGGTTCTTTGAGGACTGAGCAGAGTACAGAGGTCCCTTGTGAGGTCCCTGGGGGCTTTAGCCATATCTAGTGATACTGTACTGTCATATATACACTATACTTAAATTTGGGACATAAATTGCAATTTTTATGGGTGGGTCCCATCTTCCCTAGGCCCAGTGAATGAACTAAACCAGATTTCACATTACAGTTTGTAAAGTATGTGTGTTTGTTAGCTTCTGTATATAATGCTGAATTTCACAATTATACGGTACAGCCTGATAAATACTGCTCATAATGTTTATCAGCTTTAATTTGAAGTATGCATTACAAAGGTTAATGTTGTGGCTATGTGTCTGTGTTTGCAGGTGCGTGTGTCCAGATGGATTTGAAGGTGATGAATGTGAGATAAATATTGATGACTGTGAAGATAACGACTGTGAGAATAACTCTACATGTGTGGATGGCATCAACAACTACACGTGTCTCTGCTCACCTGAATACACAGGTAATTCACCGTCACACTCGAAATACTCTGTCCTCTCTGTGCTTCATGCGTTTAACTGTCTGATGCTAACATGCTAACATGCTGCTTGAGCTTACATTGAGCTAACACGTCAAACACATCCTTTGTATTTCTGTTTTTCTGTCTTTCTCTTATCACATGATTCTTCTACTAGCTGCTAATAATAATGAGGTGGAGAAAGGTTAGTTCATGTTATCTTGCACTTCATCCTGCCATTGTTTGTCTCATGTACTCACTGTTTTGTGCTACCCTGCTGAAAAAATAACCAGCTCAAACCATCTTAAACGGACCAAGCTGACACTTGGCTTGTTTACTCTATTTACAATCTGGTCTCCCAGCCTGACCAGCTAGGAAGTTCCCAAAACTCCTCTAAAACCAGCTAACAAATTTGCCTTGGAGACAAGCTAAGATCGATAGTCCAACTTGATGGTTTAAGCAGTTTTTCCTTCCAGAAGGGTTCCACACAGTAGTGTGTCCTCTAATGTCTGAAATGCTTGCTGCTTGCTGATGTCTGATACACACATGCGTCAATACAAATAAGCAAGGTGTTTTTTGAGCTGGGACACAATAAAGGCACATTTTATCACTGTTTGTGTTTTGCTATTTTGTCATCCTCCCCTTTTTCTCTCTTTAAGATTCGGATAAGATTATTTTGACAATAGAGTGCATGCACAAACACACACCTAAAAATTTTATGGAAATCAGTTATGGATGCCAAAAGAAATTGTTATTTGTACCAAATCAATACCAGTTTTTCTAAGGTATTGGTAGACTCTGTTTGGTACCAGTGTGCTGTTTGACTGACAGGTGCTTTCTAATAAATGCTATCCATTCCTAAGCAGTATCCACTTCTGAAATGTTATTATGGCAACCCTAAATGTATATAATGTTTTCCCAAAGTAAACATTAATTTGATTATTTTTACCTCCACCCACTCTTTCAGTATGTTTATAATTGTGTGTGTGTGTTTGTAGGGGAGCTTTGTGAAGATAAACTGGATTTTTGTGCTCCAGAGCTGAACATGTGTCAGCATGACTCCAAATGTATCCTGACTGCTAAGGGCTTTATGTAAGTCTGATCACCATGACCTGCATCATTCACACGACATGTCCAATCATCGCCAACAGTTCATTCACCACACAACCAATTCAGATGTGACATTTACTTCAGCTGGCTACATGTCAAATAGACTCTCTTCCTGTCTAAGCTTTAGCTAGAATAAGCTGAAAAGTGAACCAGACCTCAAGCCAATTGTCAAAAGTTTGGCAGAATCATGATGCTGTTCATAGCCAACACTTGACTCCAGAGTTGAAGACTGCCAGGCTGAAGTCAGGAACTCAGTCCTTATAAAGCAGATGGCTTGAGTGAACATTTCTCTTCGTACACAAATGTCTTTAAACAGCATGTTTAAGCCCTTCCCTGTAAAAACGGCGCACAGGCACTTTCTGCAGTCACTCAAATCTGCTGGATCCAAATCCTTTTTGGATAGAATTTCATCACTTGGTCTCCACCAGACGTCCAGCGCTCTCTCTCTGCTCTTTTACTTCACTCTACACCAGGCCAAAACAATCGCTGGTGTTCAGATGTGTGCGTGCGTGTGTTCCCTTCTCCACTGATATGTGTAAGCGAGCAGCAGGCCACATGAGTTCATTTGGTGTTTTTATGCCCAATGGTACAGATGTTAACACAACACTGGAGCTGTGTGGAACGCAGCTGCAGTCTCTGAGGTTCTGCGCTGTGTTTGGGTTCTGATATTCCATTACAGGACTCCTGTTGGGTTAACTATAAAAATGGGTTGCAAGGAGGTGTTTTAAAGATGATACGATGCGATATGATGGGATGATGAATGTGTTTATGTAGAGCTGAGAGCTTTTGGGGTATGTGTACAGACTCGAAAAATAATTTCAATGGTTTTACATGTCAGAACATAGGAAACCGCTATATTCTTCTAGAATTAGAGAAATCTAGCCTAAGAACACAAAATAGATTGCACCATTATTATCTATAAAAAAGATCTTAACCACACTTGGGATGTGTGAAGCTGGATGTGCATGTCAAAAGTTTAAAATGGATCCATTAGGTCTGTTCACTCTGAGAGCACCTGGTTACAACTCATAGCCAGGCATACAAGTACAGGGGAAAGACCAAAATCCCCAAAACTATCAATTTTATTAACATTTAAAATCTGACAATAATGGTATCATACATTTTTGTTCTTTCTGGCTTGTGCAGTTAATGTGCATGCACTATAGTAAACAAACTCTATAAAACATAAAAAATGAAAAGTGGGACTTCTACTGCCTTTTATCATTTAAACAGCCATGTTGTTAACAGCCAAGATTTCTTACCAACAAATGTATTCGTTCTTGTTAAACCCTCCAGATGGATCTTGAAAAGTAAATAAATAATGCTGTGGAAGTCAGGTTAAAAGCGAGGGTGTGAGTTTTTAATGTTCTTTGATAGTAATGATGTCCTTGTGTGTGCAGGTGTGAGTGTACTCCAGGTTACACCGGCGAGCACTGTGAGGTGGATTTTGATGATTGTGAAGATAATAAGTGTAAAAATGGGGCTCAGTGTATTGATGCTGTGAATGGCTACACATGTGTGTGTCCAGAAGGCTACAGGTGAAGAGGAATACACAAACACATTACATTGATCATTCACAGATCATTAACAGATCATTCACAGGTCATTTATGGAGAAATCACAGCGTGAAATGTGTTGCTTTGTGTGTATGTGCAGCGGATTGTTCTGCGACTTCTCTCCTCCAATGGTGCTGCCCAGAACAAGTCCGTGTGATCACTACGACTGTGCCAATGGCGCACAGTGTGTTGTCAAGGACACGGATCCGGTGTGTCAGTGTCTCCATGGTTACGAAGGCGTGCACTGTGAGAGGCTGGTCAGCGTCAACTTCATCAATAGAGAATCTTTCCTGCAAATCCCCTCCAACCTCATTACAGAACAGGCCAATATATCACTGCAGGTGTGCGCTACATGCCGTATTTTATGATTGAGAAATTATGATCGAATTTATCATCACAAACGCATGTTATATACGCACATTCACATGATGTGTGTTTGTTATAGATTGCCACAGATGAGGACAACGGAGTTTTGCTGTATAAAGGTGATAATGAACACATAGCTGTCGAACTGTACAGAGGCCGATTGAGAGTCAGCTATGACTCTGGATCCTATCCCCCATCTGCCATCTACAGGTACACACAGTTACTTATAAACACACAATCTTGCTGTGTAAAGTGCATAGCAGTTTTAAAAAACATCAGGGGACACATCTGCCCCTAAAGTAAAACTATAACCAGTATGAACAAAGCAATATCTATAAATTTTTAAGGTAACTAGCTATAGAGTAAGAAAACATATCTAGTTCTGTTAATTTTTGCTGTTTTATTCTATCGTGAATGTCTGTAAGAAAAAAAACTTTTTCAGATATCAATCTGCATAAGCGATGGAAAAGCTGTGAAAGCGATGCAACTTGTTTTGCAGAATACAAAACAAAATATGTGGCGCCATAAGCTGTATTGTATAAGCATAAACCCAAAAAGTTTTTTCAGTTTCAACACTAAAGATGAAAAACGTACCCTTTTCCCCTCATCAGTTTAGTCTTTCCTTGTTTCTGACAGACCAATAGCTCAAGTAAAACAGTGTCTGCAGGTGTACTCTCATCGAGTCCCTCTCTCTCTTTCTCGCTAGTGTGGAGACGATAAATGATGGCAGTTTTCATGTAGTGGAGCTGGTAGCAAAGGATCAGTCTCTGTCTCTGTCTATTGATGGAGGCAGCCCCAAATCCATCACTACTGCTAACAATCCCAGTGCAGTTCCCAGCCCTGCTCCGCTTTATCTCGGTGGTATGTACTGTCAAACACCAACAAACACCAAACCCAACATTTCACATTTCTTATTTTAAAAAGTTAGCAGCACTTTTAGCCCTGGGTTTATAAAACCCTAGGTTAGCGCAGCAAAAGCATTAAAACATAGTTCCCATGCTATATACTTATATCCAAAAACGTTTTATTTACAAATGTACAGTGTGAAATCATGTACTTCCCAGGAATAATTACTAGCCCAAGCTAACACATTAAACACATTAAATATCAGGGACACAAACCAAGCTTTGATAATGTCAGTTGTAATATCACTTTAAATTGTCAAATTATTACTTTATCTTCACCCAACCTTCCCCCACCAGGAATTCCTCAGCAGTCTGGACTGGCCTCAATGCGTCAGGGTACCGGCAAGAATGGCTCCAGTTTCCATGGCTGTATTCGTAACCTCTACATTAACGACCAACTGCAGGACCTCACCCAGTTCCTGCTGCAGGAGGGGGTGGTGCCAGGCTGTCAGCCATGCCAGCGGAGTGTGTGTGCTCATGGCCAGTGCCACACTACTGGACACTCGTCCTTCAGCTGTGAGTGTGAGGCAGGGTGGACTGGTCAGCTGTGTGACCAGCAGATCAACAACCCATGTGATGGGAACAAGTAAGTGGCTAGCACACACATACAGCTTGGAGGCTTGAAGAACTATGGGTTTTTGTCTCATGAAACACTGTACTTTTGTGTTTTTCACCAAGTCTGTGTTTTGTGTGGCTTTTTTTCCAGATGTATCCATGGCTCCTGTCTGCCCATAAACTCGTACTCGTACAGCTGCCGCTGTCACCCAGGCTTTGCGGGTGTGTTGTGTGATGAAGAGGAGCAGTTGAGTCCCTGTCAGTACATAGCTTGTAAACATGGCCGCTGTCGCGTGTCTGGGCTGGGAAAAGCCTACTGTGAGTGCAACAGCGGCTACACGGGGCAAAGCTGTGATAGAGGTACAGTATGACATGTTTAGGATCATACAGGGACAGAGTCTGTCTGAACAGAGTGATGTGACCCATTACTTTATACTTATTTGTTCACTTAATACTGCCTAATACTGCTTGTGCTTGCATGTGTCCTAATCAGTGTTGGGGAGCAACTTACTAAAAGTATAGAATGCTACTAACCTAACTGCATTTTTTCATAGCGGCGGTAGCTCAGACATGCAAACTGAGTCAACCACCAAACCTAAATTGTCAATTTTCTTACCTTTATATTACTTGGGAGTCTATTAATTTTAAGTGAATTGGTTTATTCAGATGCTTATTTTACTGTAAATTGGTTCCAAAAAAACAATTCACTGATAAGTTTGACAAAAAAAGAGTTTGTCTTCTTTTTGTGTAGTTTGAAAATAAAATATTATAACAATTTAACAAAAGATTTAATATTTAGTTACTGAAGCCAAACAGCCAATGTAGTTGGCTACTTTTTAGTAGTACCCTACAGCGTCTCATAGAGGTAGCTTGACTGTTTTCAAGTCATGGTTAGCTTGTAGCTTACAAGCTACACTTTCAAAGTGGTCTCCTCAACACTGGCCCTCTCTTTAAATGCTTAAATTATGCTGGCATGCTGTACTGTTGATGTTGAAATTTTAACCATTTCTGTAACTAATCTTGTGCTATTATTGTTGTTATACTAACGTTCATTTTTAACCTTCCTGAAAATTTCAAGCTGCTACTGAAAGTGGTATGGCCCCCACTCACGTCCGCCAGGTGAGGGATGTGTGTGTGTCTTTGTATTTTTTGGGCAAGATCTTCTTAAATTTCCCTCTCCTTTAACCACTAAAATCTTGCTTTAAGTTACTGTGTGTTCTTGCAGTACGCCCCCCCACAAGCATCTTTCGTTGTTTTCTTGTGCTTTATGTATTTTCTTAAGAGTTACCTTTCAATTTCTCAAGGAAAAAATAATGGCAAGATCATTATTGATATACTAAATGTAATATTATGTGTATCTTATATATGTGGTACAGTGCTATATACTGTAGTGCTCAATGATGTTTTTGGGTCTCTCGCTGTAGAGATGGCGTGTCGGGGGGAACGGGTCCGAGATCACTATCAGACGCAGCAGGGATACGCAGCGTGCCAAAGCACAGAGAAGGTCTCCCGCTTAGAGTGTCGGGGCAGCTGTGGGGACGGGACATCCTGCTGCGCCCCTCTCCGTAGCAAGCGCAGGAAATACACCTTCCAGTGCACAGACGGATCCTCTTTTGTACAGGAGGTGGAAAAGGTTGTCAAGTGTGGCTGCACAAAATGTCCATCCTAAATATGAAACAGAAGAAATATATCCTCATAAAACCCATCACCCATCACCCACCCATCCACCTCTCCTCCTCCTACTCATTTGAAGTCCCCCGTTTTGTTTTACCTTTTTGTCAGTGTTGGACTAATGTTTCTTTCCTTCAAAGGAGATAATGGATTACTGTAAGATAAAGAACAAACCTATTTTTTATTATGAAGCGGAGAAAAAAAGACAAAAAATAGATTTTAGAGGTTTTTTTATTTGCCATCAATTTAGGAACTGTGACATTTTTGCCTTTTTTGTTTTTGCAAAACCACCTCAGACAAGAATGGAAACAAACACACCCTGTTGACACCCTGCCATGTGTCATTCTTTTATGTGGTTTTCTGGACTGTTGCTAACTCATTTCACCTGGACTTTGTTAAGGTGAGATAAAGTATCACCAATGGAGACTGCAAGGGGATTGGCTGAGAGCACAGGTGTCCCCTCCTACTTTCTTACAGTGTACCACTTAAGCACACATTATAGCTGCCTCCATTCAACGACAAACACTAACACGATTACACAACCGCACACCTTAAACACTAGGTGTACACAAATGTTGCTCAAGCATGCACACACTCTCTTCTGACTCACCTTATAAACCTTGTGTATTTATTGTATCAAAAATACTGTCACATTACTTATACTCGGTATAGCCCTTCTTTTCCCTGGCGTTACAGTTGGAATTTCTTAATATATATTAATTTATATTCATTCTCTTACCGATTTAAATCACTCATAGCTTACTGAGTAGAATAACTAACGTTGTGTCTCCTTCATTTGGTTGGTTTGACCAATGGGACTGTTGTATTTACCATAAAAAAGAAAAAACAAACTGAAAAAAACTTAGTGGTGTTATAAATCTTCAAATGTGAAGTGAAAACATTGTATATTTTTGTCCAATCTCCTAAAATTTGTATGGTGACACAGATGTGCTTTATATTAGAGTTTAAATGTATAGTTAAAATTTCCCTGTGTATTCTGTATAGAGCACACGCCATAGGTCAAAATAACAGTAGCACCCATAGCCGTCAATAAACCTCTTTTTAAAATGTTCTCCTTGCAAATCCTTTTTAATGATACAAATAGAAAGAAAAACTGTGACTTTTTTTCTAAATGATACTACTTTGTTACCACTCTGTTTCCCCCATGTTAACATGTTGCTGCTAAATTGGTATTGTAGACTTTGGATGACGATGCTTATGTTTATTGTAGAGGACTTTGCTCATTCATTGAGCAAATTGTTTTACTGATCAATGAATAAAGATGTTCCCTCCCTCTACAAGCTTCTTCCTATGTATTGCTTGTGTAGTCAAATCATGACAACACATGCACAGCCAAATTAATACAACAGTTTACATAGACTGGCAGTAGCTGTTACTACATATCATGGAGCCAGTATTTGTTTTAAAAAGATTTATGACATATAGTAATAGCTTATTACAATCAGGCTACTAAACCTGAGGCAAGTAAATAATAAGGGATACTGTACAGTCAATGGGTCCATAGTAACTACATGACTGTACGTTATTCCACTTTACACAGTTGCTCAATACATTAACAAGTGGGCATAAATAAATGACTACTAACACTACTACTAGAAATATTATTTTACTTCTACTAATAATAAATATTATATTATAATAAGTAATAATAATGCTCAGTTTAAAATAGTTTTATAATCTCAAAAAACACATTTAGGATTAAATTTTATTTTTATACTATGAGACCTGTTTATAGCACTTATTCATTGTTGCTCTTAAAGTTGGTGAAATTGCTTCCTTGTCCTCATTTGTAAGTCGCTTTGGATAAAAGCGTCTGCTAAATGACTAAATGTAAATGTACTATTTAAAAGATTCAGTTAAGGGAAAAATGTTCTTTACAATGAACAAAACAATCTGCTTTGGAACACTGCAACAATATTAAACTAGCAGGGGAGAGTCTGGGCAGATATGTAACACTCTTTGCATTTTCTTCAGTTTCTTAGTGTGTATTGGAAAGCCAAAATTTTAATACATGAAACCCACATCTGTCGGCTACCCCCAAGTACATATTATGAACATACTGATAATTGGAAAAAAGTCAAATGTTGCAACTGACCCCACAACAAAGGACGGTCGCAACAGTGGACAGAGGCAGAATGAATATTCATTAAAATGTAATAAAATCATTCTTTACTAACATTTTACAATTTCTTTGTGTACAGACAGGGTCTTTGCTAAGTTAATTTGCCTGTATAGGGACTAGTAAAAGGCGAAAGCATTTTTAAGTAACAAATAACCATGTTTTGGTTAATTATTATAAAACAATTGAACTACAAAATATGTTTTGCTCAAAAACAAGACACTGAGATGTAATTATACTACAATAATCTACATTAAAATATACTGTATATTAATGGCATTAATACATTTCAATTTCAGGCTACGTGGCATAGAATAAATGAATGTACATGAATAAAAAGGGAAGATCACTGACTATTGAAAAACTTCTTATTAATCCAGAAAATTACAATGTTAATACATTGTTTTGATACATTCTTCCCTAATATTAATTCGGCGGTCATTTTCACTACAATCGATAACTTAAACACAAGATGGCGCCACCTGCGGTTGAATGGTTCCTGGTATGATACGTTATGATACATTAAAAAACGCAATTCACACATTTAGTGTTGTTTATTTTTAATGTCAAAAAGTACACGCAAACAAAGGATTTGAACTGTATTTATTCATATTAATATAAGCACCTCATATCACTGGTCATCTGAGTTTTTTGAAACTCAAAAAAGTAAAAAAGTACATTTTGCTTTTTCAGCTTTTAAAAACGTTTTCACTAAATAACACAGCAAAGATTAACGTTACTAGGAACAGAGACATTATATAACGTGTACATATTAGTTGTGTTAATATGAAATTGACACACGTTTAGCGCATGCATAGGCCTGTTAATTTGGACGCCTGTCACTTGCTAAATTTCTGAAGGTGTATAATACCACACTGTCAGATTGAATCCACTCATCTGACTCAAATCTCATACAACTCGATAAATTGGGTGATGCTGTGTACACGTTGAGAGCGAGGAGGTCTTTACCTGGAGATGGCTATTATCCGTTAGCATTCACATTCATGCAAGTAGTGCGCAATGTAAACAATTACTAACATTGCTGCATCAAAGTTGTCCAATGTTAATCTAGGCCGCAGGTAAATAACATCATGACGTTGCTGATTGGCTGTTAGAGTCTTTTCAAAAAATGTGTTACGCAATTTAGTACTAAAAAGACATTAAAATATATGGCTAAATTGACTATTAATAGTATGTAGAATGCATCGTTGGATACAGATGTTGTTTTGAAATTTACCTAGAGCTAAGCTTCTAGCAAGCAGTCAAATCCTTCCTGACTGCAAATCACATTATAAATAGGCTACATAAGCATTTGACCTTTCTGGAGCGTGCAGTCACGAATCCAATAAATGTTTATGCACCAAGACTTCACTAAAATAATATTTGCTATTTTCTGCATTTCATAAATTCAGGTTGGGCAACTGATTTACAAAGAGCGCTGCTGCCATCTGGTGGCGATAAACTAATAATTGCTTTTCATTAATTTACTAAGATTGAAACAAACCAGGGAGTCTAATCATTGGTCAAAGACCTTATTTATAATATAATAAAAAAGTACACTTGCAGGTGCAAATGCTACATTTTTTGTATGAAAACTTATTGCTTTTTGTTAAAGCAAATAAATGTAATAAATAAATTGTGTTCGATCAACTAAATGTGTTTTAAAGGTGTGATGGTAAAGTAGCATAGCTGACACTGGGTGGAGGATTTCTACAGTCTACAGCATGCTTTGTATGGGACTATACAAATAAACAAGGAGTGTAAATATAGAAACAAAATTATATTTTATGCATTTTAAGATGAGACAATATTAAACATGCCTAAAAAGATTAACCTTATTAAGTGGGAATAACAATAAAAATTCAGTTAGCACGTTTGACGCATTCATTTTTTGAGTGTACAATACCAGAAAGCTCTTAAGGTAGCATTGGTAAGGGACAAGAATGTATTTTAAATATACCAAAGCCAAATCATATTTAATTGAAAGGAAAAGGTTTCCACAAATAATTTAAACGCAAACTACAGCTGTGTGTTGTGGTGACTGGTAATTTCTCTTTGCA
>JAZGTI010003033.1:0-33218 GCA_036877585.1 Botia kubotai
TTTTCAGGTTTGTTGTATCAGAATAGTAATCTATAATTCCTTCCTTAACATGCAGAAACAGTATAACCATATTTAATTCTAAATATGTAATCTATGTTTTAGTACATGAAGCATGTAATCTGATCCCCATGGATCCTAATGGCCTTTCGGACCCTTACGTGAAGCTAAAACTTATCCCTGACCCAAAGAGCCAGAGCAAACAGAAAACCAAAACTATCCGTTCTACACTCAACCCCATCTGGAATGAGAGCTTCACTTTGTAAGTGTTAATGTGCATATGTGTTTGTTTATGTATGTGTGTGTGTGTGGGGGGGGGGGGTGTTGGGGGTGTTAAATATGTGGTTTACAAGGACACAAATGTGTATAATGACGTGTTTAACAATGCATATTTCTTGTGTCCTCAAACCAAACAGCTTAAAAACACAACAAATGGTGAAGTTTGGTTAATTAAAAAATGCCAAAAGTTTCCTGTGAGGGTTAGGTGTATAGAATATACAGTTTGTAGAGTATAAAACCATTTTGTCTATGGATAGTAAATATAAATGACATATGCTTGTGTGTGTGTGTGTGTGTGTGTGTGTGTGTGTGTGGTTAAATTGCATGAACTACAGATGTAACAGTGAAAATATAACTAGACTTTTGCATTCCTTGGAGAGCAAAAGTTCCTTCCATGATGGTGGCAATGCTAGACTGTAGTGGGGGGTTGCCAGTGTGTGGCTAGGCACTTGCCAAAGTGTTCTGGGTGGTTTTAGCACCCTGCTGTGTGGTTGCTAGGCAGTTTTGATGTCTTATGTTCTATTCTCCTGTGTGTCTGTAGTTCAGTGCGCGGGAGGCAGTGGGACAGGCGTTTGTCCGTCGAGGTCTGGGACTGGGATCGAACCTCACGGAATGACTTCATGGGCGCTCTGTCGTTTGGCGTTAGTGAAATATTCAGACGCTCCGTCAGCGGCTGGTTCAAACTTCTCAACCAGGATGAAGGAGAGTATTATAACATCCCTGTACCTGACCCAGATCTGCAGGTACACGCTGTCATATTGTCAGAGTATTTACCCTTATTACAATTCATGTATTAATTCCTTTCAGTTTGATTCTGTTTTATACTACTGCTGTTATTACTTTACATCTCATCTGTCTGTCTGTGTGTCTGCCTGTGTGTCTGTCTGTCTGTCAGTCCGTCAGTTCCTCTGTCTGTCAGTCTGTCTTGCTTGTTCTTTTAAAAGAAGTTTATTTATTTATTTATTTATACATGTGCATATGTGCACATATATATTATTATTTTATTATTAATTATTATTTTTTTATAATTTTATTTGTTATAATTGTATTGATGTTAATTAAGCCTCACATTTGCTTTCTCGCACACTAGGTGGCGGTTAAAAACCTGGCTAGTGGTTAAAGATCTGGGCTAACTTTATAAGTGTCAATTCATGAACTATATCACCATTGTGCCCTTGAGCAGAGCATTTAACTCTGGGTTGCTCTAGGGGGATTGTGCCTGTAATAAACGTGCTGGATGTCACTTCAGATAAAAGTGTCAACCAAATGACAAGTGACACATGCAGTATTTAGGAGAGTGCTGCAGGAAGCCAGCGACACCTGTATTAGGCCTACCAATAAACAAACATGCACAGCTAAATTAGCATGTCTTCTCTGACAACACAGACAGACACACGCTAACACACTGCAGCAACAAATTCAGTAGAAATTATCTGACAAACTGCCCTAGCCTGCTTCAGTGAGTGCGGTAACTGTTACTTATGCATTACTGTTACTCATAAAACATCCACAGGAGGGCAGTATAGGTTCTTGTAGGTAAGCTATTCTTGATCTGTCTCACTCTCTCTCTCTGTAGGTGCCAGAGGAAGTTCTTGTTCCCTCTATTCCTCCTGTTACTGCTTCATTGACGGCACCTGTTAATACTGTAACCACGACTGCTCTGAGTCAGGCTACCACTGTACTGCACACAGGCAAAGGCGCAAAAGTTGGCCTGCATGATTTCAACTTCCTCATGGTTTTGGGCAAAGGTAGTTTTGGCAAGGTAATGTATAAATATATGTACAGCGCATTTATAGTATCTTTATTATTTTAAATACACTAATATTTGTTCAAAAACAAAAATGAGCCAAGTATGTTTTGTATAAACTGTTTCCACATTGTTCTGACAACACACCGTTGCTACTTTTGGTATATTACTGACCATCTGTTGTATATTGCATCACACAGATTTATTTAATCAGTCTGTGTGGAAAAGAAGGTGTGTTTACAAGGTACCTGGTTGATACAAGAGTGTTTTGGAGGAAGAACTAGTAATTCATTCTGCCAGCTGAGTCACATCAAAGTAACAGGCATCTAAAAAAGCACCAAAGTAGACCTGATTTTTATGCTGTCAACAATCTGGCTAAACGAGACTGTCTACTTTCAAACATCAGCAAACAGCTACGTTTTAAATTCTTTGTAGACACAAAGTGGAGTAACAAGGTTACGGGGTCTCTGGAACAGAACTTGGCTCTTGTTTCAACCATTCAAGGGCTGCCACAAAAGAAGAAAGCAAAAGTCTTTCTGGTCCCAGCTGCAGGAGGAAGGGCTGCTTTTCCAGCGAGTTGCATGCCTCATTCACCTAGAAATACCTGGAGCTATGTAGATATGTGCTAATCCTGTTATGTGATAAATAAGGCGGGATTTGTAATATGTGTATGAAACACCCTGCGGGGCCTGAGTGGCTGTATGATCAATGCAGGACTGGAAATGTCGGAATATTACGGTGCAAATTGATCAAACAAAGCATTATTCCTCCATCTGGGCTGAGCGGAATCTCAATTGCAGTTGTCATCTGTCAGCGCAGAGCACACGAGTGAAGGACGGAACTGTTTGATCCCAGAGGAAAAATGACATGAGAGTGTGTGTGCAGTTCGTTTAGTTTTTGTTTGAGTCTTGCAGAGGTATATTTGTTTGCCTCTGTGGGTATGCCCATGTCATTTTATAAGGTTGAATCGTTTGAATTGTATATTTCACGCGTGCCTTTGAACGTGCGAGTCTGTGCGAGGGCTGATGTGCATATGCATGTGCGTACGTACGCGTGTGCGTTATTTGGTTATATAAGAGGCCTGGGTTATGCTCAGTAGACAGCACATCCTTTGGGGCACAGAGCCGTGCTAAAGAAAGGATAAAAACGAGGGACGAGATTAAAGAGAGAAGCAGAGAGAGACAGACCTGGGACCCAGAGATAGAAAAATGACACAGAGCAGAAATGAGGAGGGACGTGAACAGAGCAGCTCACGTGAGGAAGAAGCTAATCTACATGAAAGACAATTCAGTGTCTCTTTCTGTCTCGGTGTGTAATGAGTAAATCTCACTCTGCCTATTAAAAATGTCTTGGTCAAATTATAAGAGAAAAAGTCATTGTTTTGCATAAAGAAAATAAAGTGTGCTGTACATTTAGGATCATGAATGTTTTTTGCTATTTGACATTTTCGAAACTGTTTGGTATATTTTACTAAAAAATGTTACTCATTACTTTAATGCATCCTAACGTTTTACTTTACTTTAAATTAAAAGCAAATAAATTTGTGATTATGAATTAGATTAGGAGAGCAGTAATCCTCATGCAATACATTAATGAGAATTATAGAGAGAAAATGTGCTGTGTGTGTGTGTTTGTCTGGGTTCGAGAGCTCAGGTTGTTTGATTCAGGTTAATGTTCCACAGGATGAATCTGTGCGTGTTAAACTAGCGTCAAATTATGTTTCCTTTTCTCGTTTTGTGTTTGCCTAATCAAGTCTCTGCTAGAGGAATGTGAGCAGAAGATGATGAACTCCTAATTATTAATGTTCAAGAAGTGTTGATGCAATGTTTCCTCATCCTCCCACAGGTCTTATTGGCGGAGGAGCGGGGAAGCGAGCGTCTGGTTGCGGTGAAGGTGTTGAAGAAAGACGTGCTGTTCCAGGATGAAGATACAGAGAGCGCCATGGTGGAGAGGAGAGTGCTGGGCCTCACGGGACGACCTCACTTCCTGACCTGTCTTTACTGCGCCTTTCAGACTGAGGTCAGTGTGCGTGTGTGCGTGCGTATGTGTGTGTGCGTGCGTATGTGTGGACTGGTGTAAGTTAGTGATTATATGAGTGGAGATCTGGGAATGAGGTCA
Source organism: Botia kubotai (assembly GCA_036877585.1). Lineage (NCBI taxonomy): Eukaryota > Metazoa > Chordata > Actinopteri > Cypriniformes > Botiidae > Botia > Botia kubotai. The sequence continues at coordinate 4,142 of JAZGTI010003033.1, forward strand.
TGCATATGCACATGTAATTTATGAAATATGAGTTGAAATGTCGCTTGTCCTGTAGAGATGTAACAGATGTAGTCTTCACCTTCAGGCCAATTTATAATCACCTTCTTTTGTAACATCAGTACTGATGTTTTATTGGCCCTGCGTGTCCACTAGTTGTCTCCTCAGACTGGATGTTTTAATGAGGTTTCTAGGGTTTGCGAAGTTATGTCATCAGCTATTCAGCAAAGCTGTTTAATCATTGTGATAATGAAATCATTACAGTTATTGTACATTTACCTCATTAAATGGCTGTGGACTTTGGCTTAGATAGGGACTAAAGATTAAATGTATTAATTGGCTGTGTGCCCTTAACAAGATAGTAATAGTCTTGAGAGGAAGAGGAATAATGACAACAGATTGCTCTTTATATTTCATCTATGGGAGTTTATATAACGTCAACATGAATGATGGGTGGAAAAAATAATGGAAACATCTACCAGTATGATAATATCAGAGTGCTGGCATCTTTCCCTTTAAATAGCTTTAGATCTTCTTGAAGTGCTGTACGAGTCCTAAACTGACAACCTGATGCAACATTGTTGATTCATGGCGTACTTCAAACGTAAAGGCATTTAGTTGTTCCTAATAAAAGATTTCTTGATCACATTACCTTTTCTGCACCCTGACACAATAAATCATTTCTGCACCTAATGACTTATCAGCAATTCAATCACCAGCTATTTAAAGAGCCTTATTGAACTCGGTTAGTTGCCTCATTTTGCTTTGAAAAATGACTTTTGCCAGTGCTAATTGTCAGAGCTCTTTTAGCAGACACACACTGCAAAGTGGCAATCAGCCTAATGAAATGCACTGGCAGCTGCAGCATTCAAAGAGAGAAAGAGGAGAGTTTGTGGGTGTGTGTGTGTGTGTGTGTTTATGTCTGAACTTAATGGCTTTCTAAGGTTTGAATTACTCATGTCAAATCACTTGTTTTTTTCCTCCTGTGAATATATAACAAGCAATCAGTGTGTATGTGTACTCTGTAATGGCCTCTTTGTGTATGTTAAGTGTGTCTTATTGTATCAAATACCTAAAGTAGATTTGCTCTGTAAAGTCAGACTCCTGGGCATCAGTTGCCTAGTGGAAATGTGATCAGATGTGTAAATCCATCTGACAGCAGGAGCTCTAATTTGATTCCTCTCTAGACAAAGTGGGAATGTACATTACACTGGTAAAGACTGTAGTTGATGAATACGTACATTAGATTGCATGTTCATCACACTGAAATGCTGTTCTCAGCTATATCTCTCGCTGGAATGTGTCAAAACAGATATGCAATGAATTACATGGAGCTGAGACTGCTACTGTATTATTGGTGGTTAATAATAATAATAATAATATATATATTAATATTATTCTAATATAATGCCTCTAATATACAGTATTCATACCCATGCACAAACTTTGTTCACAGAAACATTTATCATATATTGGCAATGCATGAAACAGGCAATTTTGTCATATTTGGAAATGTGTGTGTATATACTGTATGCACAAGTATGTGATTTATGTTTATATCTGTGAAATACATTATATGTGTGCATTATATGTTTTTGCATGCGTTACATTTCTGTGTGAGCTCAGTGAAATATTTGTTAATGATTTGGCTAATTGCTAATCAACCATTGGATTGTTTTCATTGCTTAACTTGCTTGTATAGGATATGAGCTAATGAACTGATTGATAATTCACGTTTGATTGGGGTATTATAAAGTTGCATATGCGCTAATGACTAATATTACACGTTTGTGTTGTAGGATCGTCTGTATTATGTAATGGAGTATGTGAACGGTGGTGATCTCATGTTTCACATTCAGATCGTCGGGAAATTTAAAGAACCACATGCGGCGTGAGTTGTGTGCTTTTCTTCTTTAGCATGTTATCTCAATCCTGCCTTCTGTCACTTATATTTCCCAGCTTGATTCAGCTCCTATCTCAATTCATTTGTTCAGCATCGTTTTCTCCTTCTGCCCTGCAGAGGAACAATGTGTGTTTAATGAAGTTAATGAGGGATTTTGGTGTTGGCAGGTTCTATGCTGCTGAGATAGCTGTGGGTCTCTTCTTCTTGCACAACAAAGGCATTATATACAGGTACAGCACACAGATGAGTGCTTACACAAGCCATATGTGACAGTCATTTAACACCTCTCTCGCTCTCTCTTTCTCTCTCTCTGATCTGAAGAGATCTAAAGCTGGACAATGTCTTGCTGGACAGTGAAGGACACATAAAGATAGCAGACTTTGGGATGTGTAGAGAGGGCATGATGGAGGGGGACACCACTCAGACCTTCTGTGGCACACCTGATTACATCGCACCTGAGGTTTCTCTGTCTCTCTTTCTATTTTAAGGTGCAAATATTTGTACATTCATGTTGTGAAAGGATTTGCAGCTGAGCTGCAGGAAAATTTAAGCAATGCAAAATTACAGCAATATATAGTGTCATATATACATACATTTACATTGTGTAGCTAACACAGTTTAAAACAGGCAACAGTTTGTTCCGATGAAAATTCAGCATCATGTGGTCATCTCTCTTCTCTTTAACAGTGCACAACTAAAAATAGTGCAAAATCAATGTGCATATATGGAAGTAAAATATGTAGTGCAAATAAAATAGTGCATTGTATATTTGACCCAAAGGTAAAACTAAATACCACTAAATATGATCATCATTTAGCGTTATGTGTTTATCTCTCTCTCTCTCTCTCTCTCTCTCTTTCTCTCACTGTCCTTCTCCTCTCTGCCCCTCTCTCTCTTACATCCCTCTCATCTCATCCATCTTCTGTTCATTCTGACCTTGGCTCTGTGTTTACATTTAACACCCAGTAATTGTGCACAGTCAGCACATGTCTATGTGTATGTACATCTACCTATCTGTGTGTGTTTGTGTTTAGTTGTATTTAGGTTCACTGTGGTGTGTACTACGTGGCGGACATCTGGCTCAAATGATGTATGTGCTAAACTGTCTACGCATGTGTTTTGTGTGTGATTGAACGGTTACAGTATACAGTATGTGGGTCTGCCAAAGCCCAGCATGCGTCAGTACTGTATTAACCCGGCAGTTAAACTGGCTCACATTGATCATATTATGTAAAAAAAAGAAAAAAGCCATTGATCTTTGTGTCCCTGTCATAATGAAAAGATGCAATATGTGTCCCTGCAGGCAAGGAAATTAATCTCGCTTTCCACTGTGACACACAGCTGACACACAAGCACACACATATTTATTGTGTAATTATCTTTAATATGATTTTCTTGTGCTTATCTCCATATTGCTTGGTTCAATTTAAAGACGTCAGGGTACATTAGAGCATTCTGGGAAATAGTGTTTTACAATCCATAAAATAAAAGATTATGATAATAACATTAAACATCTATGTATAGACATTGATTGTCAGAATCATTTATTTTTAAATACACTATATGTTGTTGGTATGTAATGTATGTTATTCGTAAATCTATTATTTAAAACTACACCTCCAGCAGTTACATTGAATTTTAATTTTATTCCATTTTGTTTCTATCTACTTACATTTAAATTACAATTTTTCATCCTGGTGGCTGCCTCAGTTTAAATTCAGAAACTGAATTGGAATTTTTAAGATATTCTCAATTAAATTTTGAATGACACAGCTCTTGTATTTTGGTAAGTCTTTAGTAGAAGCCGTACACATTTTTAAACTATGTATTTTCAGATTGTGGCATACCAGCCGTATGGTAAAGCAGTAGACTGGTGGTCATATGGAGTCCTGCTGTATGAGATGCTGGCTGGTCAGGTAATTCTTCATCCTGTCTTTCCATGATCCATTAATTCTGTGCTTTTCTCGATAGATCTTTATTCCCGGCACCCGCACCCTCTGTCTTGCTCTCTTTTCATCAGCCTCCTTTTGATGGCATAGATGAGGAGGAGCTGTTTCAGTCCATCATGGAACAGAGCGTTTCATATCCTAAGAGTCTGTCTCGGGAGGCTGTGGCCATCTGCAAAGGGGTAATCTATTTCCTGTTCTTTCATCTTTGCCGCCTATAGTACATGCTTATCTCACAAGGCCTCGCATCTTTAAGGCCAACACCACCTGCGAATATGTACAAATAAATTAGACTATGAGTAGTAAACTAAATTACAAAATGAAAGTAAAGTCTACAAGTATTTCTTTCTCACTCTACATGTTTGTCTCCTAGCTGCTGACCAAGAATCCTGCCAAGCGTTTGGGTGGTGGACAAGAAGCTGAAAGAGAGATACGAGAACATCCGTTTTTCCGCTGGATAGACTGGGACAGACTGGAGAAACTGGAGATACAGCCTCCCTTCAAACCTAGAAGTGTTAGTATCACCTATCACTCCCCCTGTGTTTGTGTGCGCTTGTGTGTGCGCTTGTGTGTGCACTTGTGTGTGCGCTTGTGTGCGCTTGTGTGTGCGCTTGTGTGTGTGTGATTTGTCCCCACAAATGTGAAATAAACTGCCAAAACTTACTCTCAAGGACATTTATGTGGTCCTTGCTAAGAGAAAAGGCTCATAAATCACCCAAATGAGGTTTAACTTTGTCTAATCATGTCGGTAAGTTTGTCTGTGTATGGTTAAGGAACAGAAAATAGTGTCTGTCCACTCCTCATTACGTGTGCACTATGTCTGAGTCCATTCATACTTATTGTAGTTATTTTGCCTTGTAAAGACAGCAGAACCAAAGTAAGCCTGACCCCAACTGTCTATATCTCTGTGCAGTTATTGTGTACGCAGCAAACAAGTGGAGGTACTGTAAGCTCATAGTGAAGTCTTGCCATCTGACAACATACTGACAATATACCACAGGACAAACAGTATCACATAATTAACCTGATATTAAATAGAAATTGACTTAACACAGTAATTGATGTGTTTGGTTTTCTTTGTCATTCTCACAGGGAGGTAGAAAAGGAGAGAATTTTGATAAGTTTTTCACATCTGCCCCCTCTGCCCTCACGCCCTCTGACCCGGATGTGCTGGCAGCCATAAGTCAAGAGGAATTCCAAGGCTTCTCCTATACAAACCCGGACTTTCCCCCCACACCTCTCACAGCTGTCTGAAAAAATTCAAATCAACCAGCACCAATCTTCTTTTGACTCTTTTCTGTTCCTTGTCATAGTCAAACTGTATTTACCCAAAAAAATCTTAGTGTAGTTTAGCTTTAGCCTACTCACAATAAGAGTCAGTCTCATTTAGACCAGCCGTCACCTTCTAAAGCATCACCACACTGACGATTAATGTGACTCATTAGTAAAACAGAATAAGGATTATTATTATTTAGCCAATCCACACTGAATGTAACATTCTGAAGTAGTTAGAAGTCCACCATTCATGCCTTTATGTGATTGAACAACAGGATCTTATTGGGTATTCTATTGGATGCTACAGCAGTAGTTGCGATGACCTAATTTTTACTGACTGTACCATAGACACAAACATGAAGATCATTTCCTCATGTTTAACAGTTCACTTTAAGCTGATTATTTAATGTCAAGTAATGAAAATCAACAAATGTGGTTCTGCTTGTCTTTGCATGAGCTCCTGTTTGCTCTAGTTTGGTTTGTTTAACTAAACAAGTAAAAACAGGGGAATAAACATTTATAATCCTTTTATCATCTGACAACTGGTAAACAAACACAGAATATGGTTTAGGAGTTACACACATGAGAGCTGCAAAAACAATGAATGCTTTAGCACATAAACGTCTTTGTGACATAAATATTAGATTATATATCTCTCTAGATGTCTCGGGCTATAAAACTGTGCGTCATATTAGTATTTTACAAATATGAGTGTTTGGGATAAGCGTTCCCTGAGTGTTAAAAGAAAAAACTGTATGCAATAAGCATATTTAGATATTTATGATTCATTTATATACATATCTATGTAAAGTACCGTATGTGCAGTGCATTATATTTTAACATTATGAATAACATTAAAAAAATAAAATTCTATGAATCTGTTAAAATGTCAAATGTAAAATCAAATGTCATATTATGCTACAACCTCCAGTATGAAGAAAAGGCAACCTCAGCTGTTATTAACCAAATATTTATAGTTCACAGATATCAATGTACAAACTCAGTTGTGTTAAATGTTTTAGCTTTCATTTTAGGAATTTTGTTTTGAAGCTGGTTTGAGTGCGAGTATGTGAACTCTGGATTCTCAGAAAAGCACTTGTCTTGCATAGTTACAATCATGATGTCTGACCTGCAAAGACCTGAGTGTGCTGTGCCAAAACTGTCCATCTATGAAAACCTGAAAGTTGCACTGACAACAAAAATACTGCCAACAATAAAGTAGAAACATTCGAGAGGAGAAGTGTGTTGATGAAGAATAGAGACATAATGAATGAAAAGGAAGAAGATAAGATTGTGTTATCTAATGTTGACAGCATAGAGTCCTGTAAAGAAATCTACACTGCAAAAACAAAATTCTTAAGTGGTATTTAATTCAGTATATAATTTAAGATGCATTCGTTATATATTATGAATTATTTAAGTCTTAGTGTTACAGTTTTGCTGCTTGTGTACATTCATTGTTTTATGTTTAGACGTTTTACTGGGAATGATGATAATACTGAAAATACTCATTAAAAAGATTATTTTTTGCAATGTAGATGTCATTTGTGTTATGGTATTGTGTTAAATAATGATTATATTGTTTTACTTACATTTATAAATTATAGTTTTGTTCAGTTTAACAGCATTGGGGGTCGTGTACTGTATTCATCATCTCTGGAATATGTAACAAGGTAAAATTTACTGATTTCTCCTTAATTACATTTGACATTTTAAAGTCATTTTAAAGTTGAATTTTATCTCTGTGTTGCTGATGTTGTTGTATAAATGGCATAGTTTGTGAATCATGGTGTTTAGTTGTTTTAACTTTTGTGCTGAATGTAGGTCCAGCACTGATCTTTTGAGATCTGCGGTTAACTCTCAATGGTTCAGGAGTGTTTAATTTCAAGATAACTTTCAAATCAAATACGCTCAGTTTTAGGATAGATAGATCTATATGATCAACTTGGCAACCAAGTAGAACAAACTGTTTATAACTAAATTATTTACGTTCTAATTAGTGATAACTGAATTTATGTAATTATCCTGCATACTATGTATCCAGGTCCCTAAATTTCTAGACACAATAAACAATTTAACCTTAACTTTAAAATATGATTTGGTTAAATGCTCATAAAGATATGGATGAATGAGTGGATAAGTTGATGTTCGGTTATTTTGTGTATTTAGAGTTGAAATAAACTGCCCTTATTACTCCTGGCACTCTATAGTTTGGAATTTCTATAGTTTTCTTCTACGTTTTTTTGTATGTTTACTCTATACCGCACCTATTTGGCAACCGCTCATGTGTCATGTCTCTGATGTCTGTATTCCTGTTGACAGCAAACTTGTACACTTCTTTCTCAGTTTCAATACTCCTTTCCACTCGGATCTCTCCATCCATGCAAGTGCCGTCCCAATAGGCTTGAGTGATATAACGGGATACCCTTAGATACCCTGCCTATTAAAAACTACCCTAACCTCCTTACTGTAACTGTCATCATCTCCGTCAATCTTTTTTTAATGCCCCACTCTGGCTTTCTTTTTAGTTCTGTGACCTCATCTTTCAGCTGAAACTCACGGTTTACATCACCGAAAAGGATCTGAAAAGTGATGTGGTGAAGACATTTTTGAAGTTCTCTCAAATGCTGCTAGACGTGTGTAATTGGATATAATGGAGGGCTCTGTCTCATTCTATCTTTTTTCTCCTTCACTCGTTGAGGTCAGAGTGTACTATGCTATTGATATCGTTTCTAAAAATACTCCATCATGGGGCTGAGGCTGTAAAACATAGTGGTACTAGAAGATTGAAGAAAAGAAAGATGAGGCTATAGGTTTTGACATGATGGCGACCATAAGAGTTTATCTGCCTGGCGTTCATCCAAATTTAAAGAGATTCCAATGGAACGTCTGTCATTTTTGTCGTTTAAATTAAGTCATGGGCTTGAAACGTCATAAAACAATGACATACTGTAACTTTCACTTTTAGCTGAGCTGTCTCTTTTAAAAGTATTTGCATGCTCCTGTGAACATAACTACTGATGTACCATCTTTGTAAATGTGTTATTACTCAATATGTATTTCTTTCTTAGTGCAATCTTAGTGCAATTGTCACAATACAACGCGTATGCCCTTATTGCACATGCCTCGTTGATTACAAAACGTCGGTCACGACCATAAATATGCAAATACTACAGTACTGTAACATTACAGTAGATATCCCTTTGTTCACTAAAATCCGCCCAAAATTCAGACAGTGGACTGTATAAGTCTTGAAAGCTGCTGAAAAGACTTGCTTTTGAATTATAACAGATTGTACGGGAACATTGTACATATGTTAACTTATGGTGAAAAATCCGATTCAATGTCTTTTTCTGAAGGCATGCTACATTATGTCTGTCTGTCTTTTCACAGTGAAATGTTGACTAGTCCGTCTTTTTTTTCCTCACCTAGTCTAATTTATTACATTTCTGTCTCTTTATTTGCGGGTGCCTGTCGAGACTTGACAGGTCTACGCTTCTTTAGATTCATCAAAAACATTTACGCAATTACAACCATATGGTTGGCAATCAACAGTTTCCTCCTGTCTAAAACGTCAGTACGTTTCTGTTGGTTCCTTTCACTTGATCAGAGCATCCAAACAAAAAACCATAACCAGACGAAATGCAAACGTATATTTACGCATTTGGCTGACACTTACAGTACATTCAAGTTATACATTTGGTTAGTACGTGTGGTCGCTGGGAATCGAACCCACGATCTTCTGCGCTGCTATCGCAGTGCTCTTCCAACTGAGCTATAGGACTTTAGTGCTTAGTGTTAATCCAATATTTTCTTGGTTTAACTACAATAAATGTAGTTTATTTGTTTTATGCATGTTTTATGGATACAAACTCTCTTTGTTTTTCTTTCCCTCTCGTTTGTTTTAAAATAGAGATGATAAACATGAAGATGTGCGGGGATAACAGGGTATCAGCAGAAAATTCGCACGTAAGAGAGAGAGGGAGAGACTGAGTGAAAGAGGGAAAAAGACAGACTGCGTGTGTGTGATAGAGATAGACAGAGAGGGAGAGAGAGGGAGAGACAGAGACACGGAGAAAGAGAGAGAGAGTACGAGCGCGAAAATTTTGCTAGGCACCCCTGGTGTGAGGCTTGTGTCTGCGCGCTCTCTGCGTACTCGTCAGCTCCACTAGCACGGGTATTCGGGCAGGGTGAGTACGCGCTTCTTTAGTCTGTTTTCATTGTTCTGTTCTCTTATCAACTGACGTGTGACTCAAAATACATTTTAACACCAGACTTTTGTCAATTGTTATTGACAGAAGTTACAAAAAATGTATAGGGTTTTTATGGGCGCCCGTCGACTGCGTTTTGAGACGCATTTCGCCGTTTCCATAATCCCAGCAGGTCTGTGAGCGCGTCGTGGCAGGTTGTTTCATTATTAAATTTACTTGGGCAACGATTTAGGTTATGTCAGAGAGGTTGTTTTTGTCTGGATGTTTTGTAAATTGTAGACCTCAAGCGTCCTTTAGGATACTGCCATGAGCTGTAACTTCAGTAAAATGAATGAACGTTACAGCTGTTGAGCGTTTGTGTTAGTCAGAAGTGAGGGAATAATGGGGTAGTTCGGTCTGTAACTGGCTCAGTTAAATGCCCCAGGAGAAGCGCACTGGCATGTAGGTGGGAACTCCATCATTACTGGGCCAAGGTCTTTCCATACATTAGCCTACATCTGCCTGCTTCTCTTTTCTCTGTCCCTGTTTTTATTGTATATGTCTTCTTTTAAGTCAGTATTGATTGTAATGTATTCAGGGATCTACTTGATATCATGGGTTATCCCCCAAATCAAAATATGTGATAATACTTACCTTAATACTTTGGACCAAGTTCACTGTACCCAGTAGTGCTTTAGTTTAGCTGAGTTTGTCATTAGTGCTCACTGTAAGTACACAGCACACAGTTTGGGAAATTGAGAATCTGCAGAAGGCAGAGTCAAAGTGAATTGTATGGGACAATAATACTGTCCATGTCAATAGTTTCTGGAAGTAATGCTGTATTATTACCTCAAAACTGAGGTATATACTGTATGATTACTCTTCTGTTTTGGACTGGATGTGCTTGTAGCCTCATTTGAAGCGCTTAATGTTAACAATGACAATATCATGAGTTTGATTCTCAAGGAAACAGGTATAATGTATACTGCTATAATGTACCTTGCAGTGAATGCAGTGAATGCATTGTAATTTGCTTTAGATTATTTTGCCATGCAAAAATAATTGGTTGTTGGTTGAGGCTGAACTTGGGCAGACTGATCTTGTCGTGGAGAATCTCTCTTCTACATCAGCACACACAGTCTTGAGGGGGCAGAAGCGCTGGGGGGCAATAGAGCAGAAAACAGTCTTCTTTGTGTGGCCATTTCAGAGTAGACAGTCAAGCTGGAGTTTGACATTGTTGGTTCCTGCTTCTGTTGAGTTTGCTTCAGAGCGTTAGACACTAGTTGTTTTCCTCCGGTGTTCTGTCTCTGCCTTTTATCACTGCATTGCAAAATCTGTCCATCATTTGCCGGAGTTTGTTTTCTGTTGACTGGTGGTATTATGGGTTGTGTCATTTTTTGTTCTAGGACAAACGGCAAAAGGTGGAACTACTGCGATTCATTTTAGGAGCCAAAACTCTGATGTGTCTCAGGTTCTGTCTGTGGCTCTCGCACTCTCCCACGTTTATATTGTTCTGTGTCTTCTCGCTGTTCTGCTGCTGTGAATCACAGAGAGACAGACAGGAAATGACAGCATATACAAAAACTTAATGTTTTCAGTTTTTTTTCCTGTCTGTCTCATACACACATACAAAAATTTTCTCTCTCTCGCTCTTTCTTTCTCTGTTTCTACCTTTCACACAAGTCCACACACACACACACACACACACATAAGCACAGCTGCTTTGAAAATATCTTTAATAAAAGTCAACATGCAGCAGCCTATGAGTGACGTCTGAGACAGGAAACATATTTTTCCAACAATGTGCACATAACTGAATGACATCATTCATTAAATTAATTACTCATCAAATCATCTTTAAATAGAGAGCCAATGACATGATGAGACCCCCCCCCTGCATCAGTTCAGCACAGATGCAGCGATGAGATAAGAGAAATACACACTTTGAATAAACATTTAAGTTGTCGTCATCACTGTCGCTCAAACATTACCAGCGGAAAGTGTAAAAGCGTCATTCATTAATTAAGAATTGATCAAAGTTTTGCCCCAGGAGAAAAAAAGGTGCACAGGATCAAAAGAAATGCGTCATGTCAATGTCACAACACATTCCGCATAGAGAGCAGTAGTTCATGTGCTCTGACATTTACATACTGCCATTTTTAGTCATCTGGCCCATATGTGGCCTCTCCTCATTCCATCCTCTGTTCCTCACCTTCCTTCCTCCCTCCCTCTCTCTCTCTCTCTCTCTTTCTGTCTCTCTCTACATTTCCTCTGTACACCATTCACCATTCATTGCAGCTTTCATAGAGTGCTGTGCTTTTCCAATGCATCACATTGCAAAGGAATACAAATGTGAATTAGTGAGCAGAAATAGTGTGTATTTTTTTATAGTTCTGCGTGTGTACGTGTCTGCATCTGTTTCTTTATACGGATGAGGTCTTAGTCGCGCAGTAAAGCTATGACTCATGGCTTTGTATTTGTGCGTGTGATATGTGTGTCGTGCCATCTGAATCACTGCCAATAATGGTTTACTTTCTGCCTCAATAACCGCCACCCGTTAAGCCCAGTGACCTTTGACCTTTTGTGTGATTGGCTTCTTACCACCACAGCAGGACAGGAATTCACAGGATATCGCTCTTGGCTTCTCTCCTGAGCTTTAACACTTTTCTCCATTTGTCTCACATTTTTCGTTACTGGTGAACTGAAGAGTAACATTAAATAACAAAACAATGAGTAACAAAAGCAAAGGTCTCGGTTTTGTGATGCAGTTTCTCTCCCCTCAGTCTCCCCTCCAGTCTCTAATGTGTTTGTTGCATGGCTGTGGGTTCAACCTTCAGTACTGATGCTGCTTTCTGTTGTTTTGTATGTATGCGTATGTGCAGATGAGCTCTTGCAGCAGCAGGGCTCTGACTCTGCTCTCCACAGTGTTTGGGGCATGCGGACTGCTGTTGGTAGGGGTTGCCGTGGCGACGGATTATTGGCTGCTGATGGAGGAGGGCATAGTACTGCAGCAGAACCAAACAGTCGACGTCAAAATGGCATTGCACTCCGGCCTGTGGAGAGTGTGTTTCATAGCAGGTGCCGACACACACATTTACACACACCCCCTGGAGATTTATAGTAAATATACATATATATATATATATATATATTAGATATATAACTAGACACATATACTTTACATACAAACAGATCAGGTATGATATGCATGGTAATGTGATGTTTTTGGAGACAGGCATGGTGATAGGTGAATGTTTGTGTCTTGTAGTTAGAGAAGCACAGAAACCTATGTGTCCTTATTTATACATAAAATGCGATTCCAGCAGTATGGGGAGGGACTCTGAATAAAGGAGAATCAACCTTCCCGGTTTTGTATATCTGTCCTATTCCCTCTTTCTCACTGTTTTAGGTTCAGAGAAGGGTAGATGCGTCGCCTCTGAATATTTCACAGAACCAGAGATTGAAATCACCACAGAAAACACAGCAAATATTCTCAGTAAGTGATACTAACTTCATTTTAACAAAGTCACATCCACATACATCTACACACACACAACTCACATATATGTGTTCTCTGTGGCAGAGATGGTGCGGACAGCTACACCCTTTCCTATGGTTTCTCTGCTCTTCGTTTTCACGGCCTTCATCATCAGTAATGTGGGCCATATCCGCCCTCAGCGCACCATCCTGGCCTTCGTTTCTGGAATCTTCTTCATCCTCTCAGGTAGTGCAGACCATTTCACCTATAAATTAGATTGTGTGTGTGGGTTTGAATATGTGGTTTATGAGGACACATGTATATAATGATGTGTATAACAATGTAAACATGGTTTTAAAAACATATTAAACATACTAAATGATGATTTGTTGTTAATTAAAAAATGCCATACATTTTCTGTGAGGGTTAGCTTCAGGGGTAGGTTTAAGGGGTAGAATTTACAGTTTGTACAGTGTATAAACCATTACTTCTATAAACCACATTTGCAAGTGTGTGTGTGTATGTGTATACCTGTGTATCTGTCCTTGTGAGGATTATTGTGACCAGAGTGAGGACAATGAAAGTGAAGACATTTTGACTTCCTGGCACCCCCATAACGGGCTGTTTGAGGGTTAAGACTTGGTTTTAAGGTTGGGGTTGGGGTAAGGGTTGGGCACTTATTGAGTTTGTATTGTGTCAATAAATGTTCTCACAAAAATAGCTGTACAAACGTGTGTGTAAACTTCAAGTGCAATGAGCTCGGATTTCATCACCTTTTCTTTCTGATACTGCACCTCTCTTTTTTCCAATATTCTGTCTTTAGTATATTTTTATATTACACTTTTAAGATTTTTAAGATAATGTGCCATCTGTAATTATGTCACACAATTGTGTCACACCTGAAGGAACATTTCTTTGAATAAAATCTTATAGGCAAACATCGTTCATACCATATTTATTGCAAGTCAGTTTTTGTAAGATTAGCCATGTAAGGATTTTATGTTCTGTACTCGCTAGAATGCAGCAGTTCCATCTGTATTTAATTAGTGATGACATCTCTGATCTTAAACCTGTGTCTGAGCATGAAAACACTCCATCTGTTTATTATTTATTACTTTCTGGAATGCTGTGAATAGTGCTAACATTTATTTGTTGGATATACTATTTTCCTATTAGGCATTTTTATAATGCTGTAATACAGGGCAATAAACGTAGTTATCAATTCATGTATTCAAATTGCAAGGCGTCTTAATGTAATAGGAAAAAAAGATTATGCTCATTTAATAGTGAAGGATTTGCCTGTTTTATTTTCTGAGAGAATACCTTAAATATTGGAGCATACAATTCAGTCTTTCACCAGCAGAGGTCAGAAGTCTATAAAAGATGATCAATAGAGACTTGTTGTTGGTATATAAACTGGTCTAAAATTACTCTGAGATTAGCCTTATATGAACATCAAGTCTGTTTATTGGTTGTTTGTCCTTAATATTACAGAGATTGTATATTCTGGAAAGTCTGGAAAGGAATTTAAAATCTAAAATTCACTTTTTACTTTAAACATGGCAATACTTTTTATGATTTATAACATTTCTAAACAAAGAAGGGTTGTAGCATAAAATGAATAAGAAATATTTTCTAGGTCTAGGTTTTTAGGTCAATAATCGAATAACCAAACTCTTGTACATACAGTCAGATTCCTCTGCTTCTACTGAAGCACACCAGATGCTCACTGGAACATTCTGAGATCATGCTGGGATATGGATCATCAGGTTTGGCACAAACTGTCAACAAGCTGTCAGAAAGCTAAATCAGGACATACCAAGCAGTTAGAAATTCAGAAATTCACAAACATACTTTTCAATCAGATTGTTTACCAGATAGTTTAACTTTGAGATAAACTATAAATAACAGAAATGCATTAAATAAGAGTATTGCGAAATAGCAGTTAACAGAAGCAGTCTGAGACCTTCTGAATAAGTTTAGTTCATGTTTTATAATTTTGTAGATATAAATACAGAATTTGTAAAGCATCTGAAACTGTTATATAATGTGGCTAAATCATGATTGATTAATTTATTGAACAGTAGAATTTATTGAACTTAGAAAAATGATAAACATGAAACAGCATGTATGTATAATTTATGAAGCACTGCAGTGAGGTACAGTAGGACAAACTCTTACCTTCTTTGAATGTAAAACTTATTTGTATGCAGATGCCACTGTTGTTTACTGCATCACTGCCTCAACCTTGCACACGGACAAGACCTTCAACTTTATATAAAAACACCTCTCGTCTCCTGCAGCACAAACTTTCCTGACAGATTACCCTTGAAAAACATCTTTATACTTGTCCTTTTGTCTTTGGGGTCTCTGTTGGGCTGCTGCAGAATATGTAATGGGCGTTTCAGAGCTGATAAAGGAGGTTCAGTTAAAAGAAGCCGTTAAAGAATGAGTGTTCTGATACTGTTGTTAGATGGGATAGTTGTGAAATGTAGCAGATGTTTGCAGGAATGTTTTGTGTTTGTGTGTGTGTGTGAGAGAGAGAGACTTACATACACTGTGTGTATGCACTGTTTGTGCATGTTTTTGGAACTCAGACATGAAGGAAAAGCTTTTCTCACCCATTCTCACTTCTTGCTCTTATGCTTCCACCTCTTGTCTTTATTCTCTTCACTCACACACACACACACACACACACACAATGGGGGACATTTCATTGATTTTATATACAGCTATCATGCTATAATTTGTAACCACACCCTAATCTTAACAGAAAACTTTTTTAATTTTTGCAATAAAAAATGTACTGTATTTTTAATAACTTTAACAAATACAATTGTTACCAAAAAAAGGTTTTGCTCACTTAGTAATTTGTACTCCAAAATATGGTTAAGTAATTACTGCACACACACACACGCTTATCTGTCTCTGGATGTATTTCCCTCTGTCCTCCATCCATCTTTCCATCATGTTGTTCTTCTGCCAGCGAGTGGTGGCAGGCGGGGGGGCTGTGATTTATTTAGATAATACTAATGTCCTCTCATGAGGGGCCAGGCAGAGCCCTGGAGTGTGTACAGTCCTTTTGTGCGTCTGTTGAGGTAGACGAGGGTGGGCGGCAGGTCCTCGGGGGTCCAGCGTGAAGTCTGGGCTGTGACATGCTCAAAAATGGTGTAAATAATGTGCGTACATTATGTACGTGCTGTGCTGTCACTTTCTCTGCTGTGTGGTGTGTCATATTTCCTCTGATTTGCTGGGGCAAAGTCGCATTCAGTCCAGCCAACATATACAGTGATCATGTTATCCCAGCACGACTGGAGAATGTTCTTAAGAGCATCTTATGTGCTTCAGTGACAACAGAGAACTTTTTTGGGCCTTTTTATTACAGGAATTGGTCAGTGCCACAAATTTGATTAGTGACCTATAAAGACACTTATATAGTTCTTAATCATTTGACATCATGTTTTTTTTTATTAAATGTTTTTAAAGTTCTAAAGTTTATTCTTAGTTGAAAGTTTGTTTAAAGTTCTTCGTTTATTTGCCAGGTTTAAATTGAAAATTTTAAATCCCATATTTCAATGTGGTCTCAGACTTTTGGAAGGTGCAATATAACTCATAACAAACACTCTGTAGTTGCTGGAACTATATTATTTATTGTTGTAATTTCTCATTTTTTAATACACCAGCGTTTAACATTTTACCTGACTTAAATCTTCAGGGGGTGACTGTTACTTTGTTATATTTATTCTCTCTCTCTCTCTCTCTCTCTCTCTCAGGGCTGAGTCTGGTCGTGGGGTTGGTGTTGTATATCTCCAGTATCAATGATGAAGTGATGAACAGGCCGCGGGAGCCAGAGCAGTTCTTCAATTACCGCTATGGCTGGTCATTTGCGTTCGCTGCGAGCTCCTTCCTGCTCAAAGAGGTCATAGTTCAAATTTCAGGATAAAAATAAAAATGCTAAGAAATTAGTTTGGTCTGGATTTTCTGTATCTTGGACATTCATGCCCCATGGCCTTTAATGACCAAGATACAGTCATCCGATAAAGCTCCAGTGACTTGGCCGTGCATCTACAGTAAGCCTGAGGGGCTCAACCAATGATGCTCCTGTAATTATGTCACTTGATGCTAGTGAAGCAGATGCTTTTAACATGACCCTGCCATGACATGCACGTTTGATGTATTGTGAATGTGGATCTTCAAGATGTGCTCCATTTTTGTTTGGCTTCCCTGAACCTGAATACTGTATTTGGAGCAGTTAATCATATTGTTTTCATTGGCTGTGAAATAAAAAGGAAACTACAATAATTACTGTAAAAGATAGGGCAGGAGAAGTCAACTTTAGAGGATATCATGTAAATATCGTATGTGTTTCAATTAAAACACAGCGGCTCCTCATGAAGTTACCATTTGAGAGAATTAAACGTCTGTGTAGTGAAGACAAAAGCAGATGATAGTGAAGATCACATGCTGTGTGTCTGTCATTTGATGAGTCGCCTTAAAGGGAGGATTAAGAGAAATTGCTCTCTTTTTCTTGCTTAATTCAGCAGAATTGTTTTAATATCATGGTCACTTAATAAAGCATTAGTGTCAGAGTGTGTGTGTGTGTGAGAGAGAGAGAGAGAGAGAGAGAGGGGGGAAGAGACAGCATGTCCACGCTAGATTTTACATTGCAACAGAGAAATGATCTCAATAGGAATGGAGTGCCAAAAGTGAACTTGAGTACATTTTGATTTGCGTCTGTTGATCATCTGAATCTGATCATGTGAATCTGAGACCTTCCAGCTGTGCTTTTGGAAATCCAGCTCACGTATCGCAGCTTTATGCTTTATGATATGACATACCTAATTCCACGTCTTTAAAACAAATTATATGCATTCCAATCTGTCAGATTTTTCACCTAACTTTGGTGTAAGCAGCTTAGAGCACAAGCAGAGAAGCCCTGCTGCATCATTTCATGTATTCGTTTTTCTGCATTAATTGAACAGTGCAGTCACATACCCACCCCGCAGTATTTCCTCTGCACGCTGATATGATTTCCTAACTGTCACAAATGTGTTATTAAGTTGCCACACATATCCAAAATAATCTTTATCTTGTATTCTCTGTTTTCTCTCTCACTGACTCCCTTCTCTTAAACTCTCAGGGTGCTGGCGTGATGTCTGTGTATCTCTTTATGAAGCGTTATGCAGAAGAGGAGATGTATCGGCCTCACCCTGCTCTCTATCGCCCACGCCTTTCTGAGGGCAGTGACTACAGTGGCCAGTACCTCCACCCAGAGACCTGGCCTCCACCCCAGCGAGCACGGAGCGCCTCTGAGCTCTCCAGCGACATCTCCATCCAGCTCACTCAGAACCCCCAGCCTCCACTGAAGCCCGGAGTCCAACAGAACGCATCTCCTGGAATCACTGCTGCTTCCAGCCCCACCTCTGGAGTCGATTACCAGCTGCCATCGCCAGCTTCTGGTGCTCCATTTCCCCACAATCATCCTCTTCATCCTGGGGCACATGGAGCAGCTGCAGCATCGCAGCCCCTGCCCCTGTCCCTGTCCGCATCACCCGCTGCAGTGCCACCCCCACACTATCACACACATATGCGCATGGGCGCCTCTCCATGCTAAATGCAAGGAGAATTAAAGTTCAGAGAGTTTTTGGATAGTTTGTTTTTAACTGAGGTAAAGCATAAAGAGCAAGAATGAGGAAATTTCAGTTAAGGTAAGATATAGTTTTCTATATGAGAATATAAAGATGTACCAAATATCCTGCTTATAACAAAGGCCTCCTTTTTACGATTGAATGTTGTTATGAAATTGTAGCATAATGGGGGTTTATTGCACAATGCAACACATTTGAACAATCTTGCACACCACAACTAACTACACAAACACAACTATTTATTTACTTAGAGTTACACATTTAGAGCACATAGGAGAACGGTATGGCCTTTATTTCTACAGGAGACATTGAAGATATTCTTGAACTTAAGTTGTTAAGTATTTCTCATCATGGAATCTGTGAATTGTTAGTTTTAGTATTATTATCATCAGATGCTAAGGTGGGAATTACGTAGTTATGTGTGCACAAGTTAAAATGATAAATTGTTAAAAAAAAGATTCTTAAGCCAGAGAATTGTTCTGAAATATTTGAGAAATATTGAGTGTTTCTGGTGTATTGTGTATTTATTTATTGTGTTTGTGGCTGTGATTTAAGTTCACTGCCTTTCTGCAAAAATATGTTAACAATGTTGGGTCGAAAAACATTTCATGAAATTAAAATTGTTTAAAGCTCTTGTTTTGTAAGACATTGTTTTCTGAATGTATGATATATATGTAAGCTTTCCTGTAGCTCAGTGGTTTGAGCATGGTGTTAACAACGCCAAGATCATGGGTTCGATCCCAGGGATTGCACATACTCCAAAAACAATGTACAGTATAATGCAATGTAAGTCGCTTTGGATAAAAGTGTCTGCCAAATGAATAAATGTAAATGACAGGATACAAGCTGCATGGACGCATATTTTAAAGGTGTAGTTTACCCAAAAATATTTTTTCCACCATTTACTCACAAACTTCTCAAAATATTTTGAGAAAAGCATTTTGTGGTTTTGTATTCATGCAATGGTAGTCAATGGGTCTTGTGTACTTCAAGATATCTTCTTTTGTGTTCCTCAGAACTCAAAAAACAAAGTCATACGGTTTGGAATGACATAAGGATGGGTAATGGAAGAATTTTGGGGTAAACTATCCCGTCGCCCTCACATCGACATCTGCTGGTTAAGAAACTGTATTAAAATTGCGGCTACATAAGTAGCGCTGTCTGTGGTGCTGAAATTATTAGCGCTGTTAATAATGCATAGAAAATTAAACTATGTTTTAGACATAAATGTTTTTGAAAGACTCATTTGGGTTAAAATGGTTCATTGTAAAACAACTTGACAATAATTACAAGCATGATTAGAATAAGCATAACGAATGACAGCTACAAAACGAATTTTAACGCAGACTGTGTGTTACTAATACAGCAAATCGAATAAGCAGGCATTTTCTTGATGGCTTTTTCAAACCTGATGCCGTCGGTATAGAATTGCGTCATTATTCTTCCAAAGTTATGTCTGCGATGGCCATACTTTAGTAAGATCTATTAATAGGTAATGTATGACTCGGTCGGTGCGGTAGTTACTTTTTTTACAATATACAGTGGTCTTAAAGAATAAAGTCACGTGAGTGTGTGTATATTTGCGTGTATGTATTTTGTACACTAGGGCTGTTAAGTGGTTCTCTGCTTTGCGCTTCGTCGTTCCATTGCCCCAGGGCTGCATGCAGTCCAATTGATCAAAACTCTGTGCCTCTCTCCATTTATCTCGCTCATTATATCACTGCATGTTTGTATTTGAATAGGATGTCAACGCTTGCATTTCAGTCATTTTTTTGTTCGTTCGTGTTTTGTTTGTCTAAGTGCATTTGTATACAACTTCGTATCAATGCAACAACTAATAAAGTATGTGCGTGTGAGCGCGTTCTCGGAGTGAAGGATGCTGTGCGCATTGTCAGTCAAGAGTTGGATATAGCTCTCTTATATAGCTTCTTCAACATCGCTGCATGAAAGAGCTGTCAACCAGCATTAGCTATTCCCCGCTCTGTGTGTGTGGAAAGAGGTGGAGGGAAAGAAATGAACACGAATATCGGTCGAGAAATCCTCTGAAGGTAGCTCACTGTACAACTGTGCAGAGTTTGGCCATTTGACAGGGTGTTTAATGAGAAACACATTTTGTTAACGGCACGCTGCGCTCACGTGAGCCCAGACCATCATCTGTAGTCCTGAAATGATGACTGGCCAAAAAACATGCATTTTTAAACCCCTCCCTAGGTTCAGAACTGAAACTCGTCTTTTCACATGATTACCCAACACACTCCCACTGCACTCGACCTCAAATTATTTGATCCAAGTCTGGAAAGTGCTGAAAACACGCACGCGCACACACTGGGTGTTTATTGATCCTTTAAACGGCCGAATGCATAAGAAATAGTCTCTCGCTTGCTCTAAGCCAATTTTGAGGGATCTGTCGCATTCAACCTGCCATTTTTCACCTCACTCCCTCCCCCTCTTTCCCTCCCTCTGCGGAACTCTAGTGCTCTTTCACAGGCTGGATAACATTGCATTTCATTAGCAGTGCGGTATTAACATCATCTCAGAGATGCATGTGTCTCTCATCTCCTGCGATAAAAGGCGATGACGACAATATGACTGTGCTGCGCGCACTCACACGCTCCAGTGCGTACATTGTGAAAGATGTGTCCCGTGAGCTTGTGTCTGAGAAAGATTTTCTTTCAAAAACACAATGCGCGAATATTTCGTATCGTATGACAGGATTTGGTATGCGACAAGTTGCTTACGACTGTCTCTCTCTTAAATACACACACTCAGGGGGTAAGGAAAGGGACGGATTGAGGCAGTGAAGGTTTGTGTCGCGGGCGGGGGAGACGCAGTCGCGCACACGCATTGGTTACAAGCGCTCTAGACAAATCCGTGCTCTAGTGACGTGGGGACGTGTGCGCGTTGAATATCTCTTCTGTACTATCTGTCTTAATAGAGACTCACAGTTGTAACTTGTTTTTTGTATTATTTGCCGACCTTTATAAAGCGTCGGTCCCTAAGCTGAGTAAATTTCCCTTTATATAATTTAAGGCTTGTTAGCAGTCTGTTTCTCATTATATGCAATTATATTTCTTCTTTTTGGGGGAGTGCGACGGTCTTCAAATATGAGACAAACTAAACTGGTAAGAAATGTTTTCATGTTGTCTGTAGTCCGTATGCGTGGTTGATATTTTGCTGTGTTGGAGTGTTTCCCGTCTGCATGTGTGTGTCCATGTGGAATGTAAAGAGCGGAATTAATCGATGGCAAATTGCAAGCTTGCAACGCCAGCTGTCGATTTTTAAAGCTTTTTGTCTGCATTAGAATATCTTTGAAAATGTTTGCGAAATCAACAGGAACGGAAAGATATAATAAATGAAATCTTTCATCTTGCATCTTGCATCTGAAAGCGCATCCTCGAATTCATTATGCATGTGCGGGCATAACTCTCATGTGGAGCATGGTTAAACGAACACCATTGATACGCTTCTATAATAAGTCTATTCCAGCAGTTGGACATATCCTGTTCGTTTAGTTTTGTGAAGCAAATGCGAAGGGATTTTTCAGGGAGACGCGCTCTCACCGGGCGTCCATTTTCGGTCTCGGTGGAGGGCTCCTCTAATGAATGCACTGCGGCTCGCATCAGCGCCCAGCCTCCCCCTGTCAGCTCCCACACTTCACCCTGTCCATTTATCTGATCCCTCTGATCACGAGCCTGGGCCTTTTCACAGCCCTGCTCGTGTATGCTTGATCCATGCTTTTAAGTCATATTATGTGACCTTAACAAGAACATGTTTATTGTAGCTGTTAGGCGGCCTCTAATTCCAGCATTAGACAATTTCCAAAGGAAAAGACACGTGTCCCACTGATAGCTGATCAAGGCTTACATCATGGACTCAAATCCCTGGACACACCTTCAACGCCGACAAAATAACAGACAAAAGAAACAAAATTTTGATTCATATTTTCGAGCACTATCGCTTATCTTCTTTTGGGTTTCATCTTTAGCCAGTTAACAATATTTGTGTCCCATTCACCCTTTTTATGGGTTCCACATAATTAAACCACAAGTTGTTAAAAAACATACAGCACAAGCTGGTGATGACAGTGCCTGGCGCTCATTCAGAAACTCTAATCAGCACTGACTCTTTTAAGATCGTCTACGTTGTTTGCATGGCCTGTGACCAGAAATAAATGTTTTAATGGAAGAAAGTAGCTGGTCAGGGCTCAGGTTGTATCTCTCCCCTTTGAATGATTGTGTTTAAGCAGATTGTGTCTCCTGGGACCATAATTATATAATACCCTAAAGAGTCCATTGTCAGCATTGCTGTACCAACATCATTTTCCCACATTCTATTATGAGAGCATTTTATAATACAGCTGAGAAAAAAAAATTTAATCTGCTGACAGTCTCTTGCAATTATTGAAGAGTGAACCCTGACTGTGATCTTCTTTACTCTCAATATGATTTAGAGGAGTAAACTAGAATAAATATAAGGAGTCTTGTGACATGCTACAGACCGAATTGAACCGATTGGATGTTTAATAAATGGTGCAATGAGGTTGAGATATGAATTGCTTTAGCCATAGAATGTTTAATTGGCTTTCAATTGCTTCGTCATTCCATAAGAAAGAGTCGTGAGACTGTCCGGTTGGACCTGTTCTTTCCCAGTACAGCTTTTAAAACAGTCATGCTGCAGTAGACTGGAGTGAACTGACCCCCTGTGCTTTTAAATCAATGCCGTATATGGCAAAGCTGTATGCTTACTACTCTCCTAAAAGTGCTGTTATGTTTTGCTTTGTTTTGTTTTCAGTGTCAAATACATCAATGTTGGGGTTTTATGCGGTTCAGTTTCCCAAACAGAATTTGTTGGTTTCTATGCATATGTTTAGTCCGTTTGTGGTCAGGGCTGTTAAGGTCCTGTTTGCTATGGTTACATTAGTGTTGCTTTTTAACAGACAGT
This sequence comes from Botia kubotai, assembly GCA_036877585.1. Classification (NCBI taxonomy): domain Eukaryota; kingdom Metazoa; phylum Chordata; class Actinopteri; order Cypriniformes; family Botiidae; genus Botia; species Botia kubotai. The sequence goes on from JAZGTI010003033.1 coordinate 27,520, forward strand.
GACATCAGATGAGTCAGGCAACATCTGTTTGCAGTGTGATTCGTTGTACCCTAGTGCAGTGATGCAATAGTACTAATTTTAAACATTTTTGGCACAGATGACCGATGTCTGCCGCTAGCAGTGAATGCTGATAGTAATATTCAATATAGACACAATATATGTGTTTTTAGCTTTTATATTTTTTACATTAGAATAATGAGCATCGTTGCCTTGTATTCAACTGGATCTAGCATCCAGTTGAATACAATATTTCTTATAACCATAACTTAATGATCCGTTATTAGGAATTATTTGAATAATCATGCCTAATATATTGCACAGGCTTTTTGAAAAGCTTCATAACAACATGTGAGAGATAAACACTTGTGTGTGTTGCTTTAATCTCAGAGATGTCAGATTTCATTCAGTGTGGGGACAATCAACCAGTTGTGGAAGTAGGTGGGTAGACAAATGCACACAAACATGCTGTAGGTGTGTAAGGAACAATAAAGTGAGTTTTCTCGTCTGGATTGTCCTCAGAACTTTGATAAGTAACTCCCCTATGTTGCTTTGACAGAACAAGAATCCTCTACATTAAATACAGACTAGCAGACCGAGCAAGTGCGAGTGACAGAATGATCATTTCTTAGCCTCACACATGGAGGTCATCAAGAACATTCAGTAACATTTTCAAACTGTAAGCAAAAACTGACAGATTCATTCATTCTACAGAGTCTTTATGTCTGTGTCTCAAAAGGAATTAAGAAACAAGGTAATGTTGCTTGTTTAGAGACTCTAAAGATTGCTTGTGGGAGGAGACACGGACATCCAGGTTAAGCAAACTAAATGAATATACTCACTCTCTCTATGCTTCCCACACTGATTCTGCAGTAGAAGTGTATCATTGGTTACTGTTTATTGAGCAACTGTATCTGCAGGTTTATCTGAAAAGAATTAACCATTGCAATTGCAATGGTTTAACCATTGCAATGACAGGTTTAGCCTAATTAGTCTATTTGCTTAGTTTAGCTGGTATTGATAAATTATAAGTGATTGGTGCTGTGCTTTGATTATTTACATAATATAACTGCGTTTGTCTCTTTTAGAAAGCCTTACATGTGTACGCACATACATAATAGACTAACTATACATATGAATATAAATATATTAAGCTAGCCCATCACAGCCTTTCCCACAGTGTTACACATTCTTTCCTTCATAATCTCAGTTGTCAGGGCATAATGTGGTGTAGTGGTAAAGAGCTGGGCTGCTAACTCAAAGGTTGCGAAAGGGTGATCCATGAACCATCACCATTGTGCCTTTGAGCAAGGTACTTAACCCCAAGTTGCACCAGGGGGACCGTCTTTGTAATATATATTGTAAGTCATTTTGGAAACACGTGTCAGCTAAATGACTAATTAGTTATAAACACATTTCAGCACATTGCAGGCAAGATTACTGTACATTCAGCATAGAGTTTCTGAATAAAAAAGAATGGACTGACTTGATGTATCATCAGGAGTAAGGGCACGTCGGGCAATAGCGGGTTAATACAGCAAGCACATTTAGAATGAGATAATCACTGAACCTGGCAGGTTATTTCTGAAAGAAATTCAGAGATTTGTTGGAGTCATTTAGTAGCAAGTTAACTAGATATCTACAAGCAGGACTATATACTGCAATAATCAGTACTTATTACTTTTTCTACAGGCAGAAATTCTGATAGCTCAGTCTATTTCCAGAGTTTTTTGTACAGTCGTTCATGGAGACGGCTGCACCATTATTTAAATTACTTTCATACTCTGTCTGTTATTTATTTCAGGTTAAGCCACCCTTACATCACAGCGTTTGGTTGGTTCCTTTACGTGTTGTTTAGGCATTGTATGTCTTTGTTAGCAATTTGCCAGAATAAGATGCAATGTGCATCAGACTGGCTATCAAAGGACTGGATATGAGAGGCTCTATAGGAGTCTAACGTTAATCACCCTACTAAATAAACAAAATAAACTTCACCTGGAATATTAATATGTCCATACCCAAATTAATACAAAAACACAGATGTATATAAGCTACGTGGAAAGGCAACACATACTGTAAAACATAGTGGGCCAGACATATAATCCGGACACATAATGTCCAGAACTGCTGAGGTTGGCAGAAAGAGAGTGTTAAATATGACCACAGTCAACTAGAGGAGAGTGGGAACATAAAGGGGATTGTGGGAATGAGGGAGCATAGAGACATGAGAGGAAAGGGAGAGAGGGGGAAAGAGAGAGAGAGAAGTGGGGTGGGTGTGTGGATGCAGGGGAGCTCAGGTGCTATATGCTAATCCTTCACTGGTAATGTCGTCTCTCAGCTCAGTGTAGTCTCACACCCTTAGCAGGAGGATGATGCTGCAGCCCTCAATTAATCTCAGCATAAAGATGAAGCTAGTGGTTTCATTGCATTCATTTGATGTATAATGCTGTGCACCTTTCAGAATGAATCATTGAAACCACTGTTTCCTTGCATAGTGATTCACAGTGGCATTTCAAACTTCACTGCTGCCGTTTTCCTTTGATTTCTGTATTATTACTGTGTCTCCTCATTCTCTTTAACTCTGTCTATTCTCTCTTAGTGCCTCTCTTATGAGCGATGAAAACTGAGGTCAAAATTGACACCCATGATTGCAGCACGGGCTTATGCACTAATTATTTTAAATTCCCATAATTACAGGTTTGCCTTTCACAGTTATGACATAACTTGTCTGGATCAAATATTAATTGTCTGTAATTTTGATTGGTTGCTCAATGTACACACCTTGGCATGTCACATGTATGGTGAGTAACGATCTGGAGGAAATTAGTTTTGTGTCCATCCCCCCATCCAAGCCTGGCAAATCAATTCTCCAGCTAGAAAGCACATGACAGTAATAATTGAGATTTTATGAATGGAAATGCCATTGTGGCTGATTACATGACAGTCTCATGAAAACAAGATACCAGATACCTCATGTGACAATAAATAAATAAATATAAACGCAATATTTGTGGTCTGTCAAGCCATATGTTATTACTGCTGTAAGTGAACAGACTGCGAAAGATCTGCTGCATTAGGAGGCGTTATGTTTGTGGTTTATGATTATGAAATGCATGTACCCTTGGTTTGATGCTCTTTTTGCTTGTTTTAGTTTTGCATTTCAGACACTGAAAGCTTTTAGAGTGATTGATTCTATAGCTCAACTGATGCTAGCAACGGAAAGATCATGGGTTCGATTCCTAGGGAATATGCACACCTGAACAATATATACCAATGACTGCATTGGAAGGCACTTTGGAAAACCTGTCTGCCAAATGCATAATAATATGATTTTTAGGCTGATTAGTGTCATACAATGAAAGGTAAAATGATCGGTTTAGATTATCCAGCCTCAGTTAATGTTTCTGTTAATGTGACTTGCAGAAAATATGTGCAGAGAACCTGCCGTGCACACAGTTCTAAAACTGTTCAAATGGCTAGATGTAGTACAAAAGGGCAAAAACTGAGATGTTAGGGACGTTTTTAAAAGTTAAATGCAATTTTCAAAGTCAGTGTGTGCTCAGTTCCTAGATCTTTGTTTCCGTATAGTTTGATTGGATGCACAAGAAAAGATATGTAAAGCATTTTCTCTTCTCTTTTAAAATTTTAGCCTATTTGCTTATTACAAGGAAAATTAAAATGATATTTAGTTTAATGATATTTTTTTAATTTTTTGCTCTCTGATTTATATGACCTCATTTTGGGGTCAAAGTCCACCAGTTGAGAAGTACTGTGTTAATGTACATAGTCTTCTTTTAACACAGATACACTGTTTTTTTACATTTTATACAGTACATAGCAATGCTCCTGAATGTCTACTATACATGCACTGTACACAATGTATACTGTACAGAGTATCGAATGGTGTGCTATGTATGTACCACACTGTATGCACTATTACGGTAAATGCATTTGTAAATTTCAACAAGAAGGTCCTACACGGCACTTTACTGCTCTGTTTTATGCTTATTCTGTTTGAAATCTAATAATAATACAGTGAATAAGAATTTGAAACAAGAAATGTTTTATAGGTCATCTCAATACTGTTAACTATTGAAATTTTATTTGTAGCTTTGCAAAGAATATTTCTGAAGTAGCTTCCTCAGCACTGGCTGAAGCACTGAGAATCAGACGCTGCATGGCTAGACATGTTTGTGATCTGTGCATTTTTGCAAACAGGGATGCTGGCAGCTGTAGTAATAGAGTCTTGATGCCAGTTTGCACAGGTGAAAGTCACATGATGGTTTATTCCCAGCTGTGACTGAACTGAGAGGCTGGAGACTCTCTCTTTTTCCCTCTATTAACCATAAAAGAGTTGCAACTGTATTAATTAAGAAATTACACCAGCTTTGTTATAATTCTCAGGTGCTTTGACATACCTGAATACATATCATTTTTGCCTCACTCATTGCTTCTTATATTTACATATTTGTTTGTGCTATCTTTATCATTTGTTTTCTGTTGTGCTACCTTTAAAATATAACCAATCCCAAAAGAATTCCAGAATCAAAAAGGGGATAGATTTAGGATTTAGGAATTCAATAGTTTATGTTTAGTACAATATACAAATGTTATGGTAAACACCATTATTTAATTATAATCATTAAAACGGTCACATCTACTGAATCGCATGTTATTAATCACAGTGTGCAGTTAATCACAGTGTGCTGATATAGGGCACAACAGAATATAAATAAGTAACAGAAAGTATGTAAATAAGCGGGGAGAAGCCAAGGACTGTCCCAAAAATATATTGTAAATGTTTACAACAGAATCTTCACAAATGTGCCACTGACATCAACAAAAAAGCCACAGATTTTCCATCCATGCCTTACAAGAAGGAGATTTTTCTCTGTGTGTTTTAAATCTGTACTGCAGAGTCTCACCATGCAAACAGGGTTTAACCCATTTTGATGGTGGTGCCATATTGCATTATGAATTATTAACAGCCAAGGCAGCTCTGCATTATGTCTACTAAATTATGTTTGCTAAATTATGCGTACCTTTTGACTGTCTTCTGGTTCTATAGGTTTTGGTGTGTGTGTACATGTGTGAGTGTGATGACATAATAGATTTTAACATAATTTTTATAAGGTAAGAGTTCCTGTCTGTCAGGGTGTCACTGTGGACATATGCAATGATCCAGTTCATGTACTGTTGCTAAATTTCATGTTTGTCAGTTACTCCCTTATCCTGTCCTAAGGGAAACATTGAAAGTACTACCCCCCATGATAAAGCTTTTGCAATTCGGTGTTACTATGGTAACAGTGGTAAGTGGTAAGTGTAGACCTGCCTTTTCCCCTCTCTTTCCAAGTTCTTTAGAATTATTCCTTGCCAAAATTCCCCCAAACACTTTTATTGCGACAAAATCCAGTTGCTGTCTTTCTCTCCTTTTAGGTTTTTTATCAGCAATGACCAGCACTGAAAGCAAGTAACGTTATTTACATAGAAGAGAGAGACCATCACAAGATTTCATAGTGTGGTTGACCTGTGAGAGCAGTAAAGAAAGAAGGAGAGTAAACGAGTGCAGGAAGGAGAAGAGGTGTGTGTGAGGACAGTCGATGGATGCTGCCCGGATTGAAGGGACAGCGCATTCTCATCTGACAAGGAAAAGAAAGATTTCAAAATTGAGTCGAAGGACAGAAACTCGTCATCAGGTAACC
>JAZGTI010003034.1:0-13325 GCA_036877585.1 Botia kubotai
TCGCCTTAAAACTCATCTCTTCCGCCTACATCTGACCCACTAAAAAACATCTTTTCTACCTCTCACTCCTTCTTAAAAAAAATAAATAAATAAAAAAAAAATAAAAAAAAAAAATAAAAAAAAAAATATACACTTAGCTCGTATGTTGTGTTTTTACCTACTCAGGACTAGTACTATTTCACTTATGTATGCTTTGTTTCCTCTTGTACTGAATGCTTCTTTTGTGAACCTCAATTGTAAGTCGCTTTGGATAAAAGCGTCAGCTAAATGACTAAATGTAAATGTAAATGTAAATGAAACAATTTCATTAATTTAACAAATGACTGCACTGGATTAATATAATCTCATAGACAGGAAACGGCTCTCTCAGAGCAACGAACAAGGAATCAGAAAAAAAAACTTAAGCAGAATTTCAGGAATAGCTTAATTTACCCAAGTATGTTTCAGCAGAGAATGTTAACCGAGAGCAAGGAATTGTTATCAAAGACAAATAGCATTGCTCATCCTTCAAAACGAGTCATGGGAAAAAGAAAACATGATGCTGTGCCGTTGTATCGCTTTCTTATGTAAAAAAACACCTCAGGGCTTTTAGCAAGCTGCGCACTAAAACTCACTCGGAGAGGCTTTCCCTGGTAAATGCATAGAGATGTTTTTGTTCAGCGTGCGGAATGAATTAATAGTCAGGCTATACTGTGTGTTATTGTGTTAAAAATGCGGAGCTTTAAGAAAACCACCCCCTCCTGTGAGCTCACCCTGGATTTAATGTTTATCTGTGCTCGACACCCCGGCCTAACACTGCTGCTATTGTCTTAGAAAGCAAGGCTGTGTTCCTCCCTCGCACACTGCAAGAGACAGAAACTCTGCAGCTAACATATGAAACTGTGTTCACAACTGCCTGCTGTGGATCCAGGCATTCCTCGGGCAACTAAAGGTCAATACACGCCACTTGTTTTGGTTCCACAGGAAATTTTGAAGCATTTACTGGTTAACCTTTTCCATGCATCCATTGCAGTTAAAGGGGACTGGAGCGTTCAAGCTTTAAAAAGAAAGCAATCTTGTGCTTAATGTGCTTTGTTCTAATCTATTAAAGCCGTACAATAACATCAGATCAAAATGACTGATAGTCAAATGTGCAAGCAAATTATTCAGATCAATGTATTCATTGTAACGGCATGAAAAAGAGTGACAAGTGCATTTTTTTCACCAGAAGATAAAAGTCATAGGATTTGGAAGTGATAACAGTATCAGAAATCAAATTCATAGGACTACTAAGGGTGAAATACAGCTGTTTGCCAATGTGTGGCTTTGACTTGAGGGAATGGTGTTATTCTTGGTTGTAATGGAATGTTTGGAGACTAGCGTCGGCCTCTGGGAAAACACAGTTGAATGTTCTCACATGACGGTGAGATTTCAGCGTGCAGCCATTAACTGGGCTTGTCAGAACTAGAAAATGTATGTGTCGACTGACTGCTCCAACACGGAGCAGAATAACGGAGGAAACAGTGAGAAATAAAATGACAACACACACAACACACAAACAAACACACACACACACAGATTCAGACACATTCACACACAGCGAGCTGTGCAGTGGGGTAGCGGGTACCTCTGTAAAATGTGCAGGGACATGTAGAGCTGCGGCTCATTGGTGGCGGGTGAGCGAACCAGTTTGCTCTTGGTGTGAGCGGAGACGATGGTCCCGTCGGACAGGGAAAACCGGTAGACGGGACTGAAAGCATGCCCGTGCCTTAGCACTGTAAAACACACATAAACACACAGTTTGAACATCAAAAAATTATTTTGAGAAAAGCATACTGAGAATGTGCAAATATATTGAGAAATGCTGCAACTTATCTGTATCACAAATCCAAAATCTATGCTAAGGTTCTTGGATAATTTAGGGCAATAAGAGCTTTTTACTTTTATTTTGCAATTATTTCTTGCTTATTGATATTTTTATTAATATTACTATTACTATTACTATAACATAATACCCAGTGACATTGTCAGCTTGTTTAAAACTTTATAACAGTAAACATTATATATTATTATATAACATTATATATAACTGATTAAACTGTTATTAAACTGTTGGCTTTGTTCAAATATGGCACCATTACGGAACCTTTCTGGTAATGACAAAGCTCCGGTTTACCAGTGGAAACAATTTGTCAGTATTTCAACAACAGAATATAACATTAAATTAATAGCAGAGGCTGTATGTGTGAAAGCACCTGATGAATACTATTGTTTTTAAAGACGATTGATGGGAAATGTGGGCTGTACCTTCTTGCTGATGCCGTTTGGCGAATGACATTTCACCATCATTCTGGAGGTGAAAACGCTGAATGCACCTCCTCACCAAGTCTTCCCAGCCTGGTTTCATAGACGCTCGTAACTGGCTGGTGTCCAGTGAAGTGATCTTACCTACACACACACACACATATAGCATTGTGTTTCTGTTGTAACATATATAAACTGCAGAGATTTACACCCAGCTTTAAAACAAGCCCTAATCAGAATACTTAGTGAATATTATTACAGTCAGCAAGCTAGCATGAAAGACAAACATTCTGAGCCCAAACAGAGACCCCAAATCTTAATACTAAGTGTAAACAGGGCTGGAGAGATCTAGACTTGTACTGGGAAAACACTCACTGATTGAATTAAGGCATGACAAAACCTTTTAAAAGTTTAAACCGTTCATGTCATCAAAAGCTGTTATTTGGGGTTTAAGACTCTGTTGTTTAAAATGAGGGGCTGTGCATTCAGATACACTTAACTGTGATGTAAATGCTCTTTGAAGAGTGTAAGCGGAGAGGGGAGGCGTTGGCATGGTTACCTTGGAGGTCTTGGCGGGTGCTGAAGCTCTCATGTGGGGGGAGCATGGGTCTCTCTTTCATGGGTACTCTTCGCGCTACACAAATCAGACACGACTGGAAATCTGCAGTCAGAGAGAAAATAAATGCACAATGTCACGACATGGAGACAGTTAAAAATGATGTCTTGAGCCTTTTGATATTTTTGAGCCTTCAACATTCAATTTATCTGCTGCAATTTATTTATTTCTTCTGACTGACCAAAATGACTTTTTTTTTGTTTGCATTGAGCAGAACCACGGTTTAAACCAAACAGTCACTCAAGCCAAGTCAATTCAAAATGTTAAATTGCAAGCATTTTTTTATATGCATTAAATGTAACAGCACAGAAATAAATGGCAATATTTCCACATGAATATATTCATAAATATTATATATTATTATAAATACATCCATGAACATGTTGAACAGTGACAATAACTGTATGGATTACAGTTTTCAGTCATTCATTTGGGCTGATGAGCTGATTCACTGAAATGTATTAAACATACCAATTTTATTGTTTTTTTGCAACTTCAGTTTAAATCAGAGACACTATTGAATTATCTGCCTTGACACTCTCAAATTGAGACTAATAACACTTTGTGGAACTTAATATACAAACAAAAATGTTGCTTCATTTTACACTGCCAGCTAAATCGTTGCAAAGTATTGTGAATAAACGAATGCATCGCCCAGGCCTAAACATAATCAGTTGCAGATCAGTGACAACATATTATTTGGTACACATATGACTCATGATGCATTTGTTCTGTGTGTGTGCTGAGTGGGCGGAGCAGAGAGGAGTGTGGGGTGATATGATGGAATGTGACCTTTTGGTTGTGTGTCATTGTGGAGGCTGACCCTGTTGGGCTGCGGGAGACAAAATTAGGGAAGTCATCCCTCACCAACCCACCAGAGGATCGCGTACGAGAATTAAAATCATCACCAAAATCATATCTGACACATAAGACACATAAATAGTCAGATACAATAATCAGACACCTGATTTTGAGGAACATGAGGTTTATGAGACCTGTGTGTCATCCAAGTACAACTCAACTGACACCGGTTCAGGTTTTAAAAAACAGAAAACTAGATTTTTACATTTTCTGATAAATGTGTGTGGGGCTGGACTGTGCAAAACTAGATGCTACAATTCTAGGGTGTTGCAGATGGTTGCCAGGGCGTTGCTATGCAGGTTAAAATAGCGATATATCTACAATATTTTGGTCCCCATATATGACCCGAGTCCTCCTCCAGTATAGATCTGTGAGATTATTTTTCAGCTAGTTTTGTCAGGCAAAAATGATGAGTCTTATTGCTTACAACATCTTCTCAAGTTGAACAATTTAAGATATATTTGAAGATATCCAAACATTTTTCAGTAAAAGACACGTGTTTGAAATCGAATTTTGCTGGGAGAAATTTGCTTGTGAATATGTAATAGTTGCTGTAAAGTTGTAGAGTTGGTGTGAACAGGTCTTTACATGCACAAACACACACAGCACACACAAAGAGCCCCTTGGGTGGTCTTAACTTGGAACTGTATGAAGACCCAGCTTCACTCTGCCTCTCTTCGTAATAAACTGTCTCACACATACATAGGGTTGGTGATACCCCTCTCCTTATACATACTCCTGCTCCTGTCCTCTCTCTCTCGCTCCTGTGCCAGGCTGAACTGTCTGGTTGAAAAAGCAGCTGGCACACAGCAAACACTGACAGGCCATAAAAAGAGACACTCTATCACTCAACACACTAACAGTACCCAGGAAAAATTAAACATTGTGTGTGTGTGTGTGAGAGAGACAGAGAGAGCACAAGTGTGAGCAAAGTGAGGAAGAGCAACAGTAAACACATTAACATCTCACGTTCCCTAACAGTCACTGTCACACACACAGAGACACACACAGACACACAGAGACACACACAGACACACACACAGACACACACACAGACACACACACAGACACACACACAGACACACACAGACACACACACACACACACACACACAGACACACAGACAGACACACAGACAGACACACAGACAGACACACACACACACACACACACACACAGACACACTTAAACCCCAGCCAGGACCGAAACCAAAGCCAAAACGATCCGGTAGAGAACTGGGTCTCAAATGTACCATGAACTCTGAGTGACTCCGTGAGGTAGAAGAGCAGAAGCAGAAAAATAGCAAATGAATCCCAGACTGAAACATTGCGCTGGGCGGGACACAGATGAGAGTTTCACGAGTGCTGTTGTCGCCTCTTCCTGCAGTTTTTAGCAACTGTAACACTCACTTCTCTAACCAATGTCAGTAACAACTGTCAACACCTAATTATGCTTCAAAATCAGTTTAAGTGGCACTGGTGTTTAAACAAAGAGTCAGTAAATATTTAAAGCCAGCAAGGATATAGATGGTTTTGTGCTGATTTCTCAGTAAATACTGATACTGTAATTATTATTATTATTATGTAATTATTCTTATTGTAAATTATTAATCTGTTTAATTTAAATTAATCAAAATAATTAAATAAAAATATGCAATCTGTTGGCAAAAAATATATATTTACACACAAGTGGATAGATTTTTATTACATTTTGATTTCATCACCCTTCAGTGCTTCACAACCAAATATGTTGAGCCACTGCTGCACTTTTGATAATGAGGTAAAACTAACAACTACATTTGTAGATAAACACAGAACTTTCTTCCACTGTGCAATTTAGTGTTCCTGTCGTGCAACTAGTAATGCATTGCGTTAGAAGAGCAAAGGTCACGACAATTCTCAACGAATACACATACTGATAAATTGTAGATCTTGCATGCACTGCAAGTTGCTTTTGGATAAAAGCATCGGCCAATTGCGCAAATACGCGTACATAAATGCATACGAATGCATATGCATAGCTTTCCTGTAGCTCAGTGGTTAGAGCATGGTGTTAACAATGCCAAGGTTATGGGTTCGATCCCAGGGATTGCACATACTCAGAATCAATGTATAGTATAATGTAATGTAAGTCGCTTTGGATAAAAGCGTCTGCCAAATGCCTAAATGTAAATATGTAAATGTTATGTAATGTACATTCCATATTCTGAACAATCTTTGGGTTAAAATCTGCTTATTAAGTCTCCCACTCAATAAAATTGGGAGCAGCGACTTAGCTTAGCTGAAACCTCCTGCTCCACTTTGATGCATTAAGTCTGGAGTTTAAGTACGGTTCATGTGGCTTAAGTGTGTTTTAAGAAGCTGTGGCTCACCCTCTCCCTCCTCTTTGATAGACTTTGGTTCAGACACTGCGAAACACTGCATGGTCTCATATTTCTGCTGTGTCTCGTGATCCTGTGTCTCTTCAGCATCGCTGTGAGGGTTCACCAGCATGCGGCAGTTAAAGGTGTGGCTGTTCCGCCGAGGGTTTTCACTGGACCACGGCACCCCGTTCACTGTGAGATAAAGGTGAAGATACATCACTCACGGTCACTCATTGTAACCAGCATCCTATAGTTCTTCCTTACTGAATAAAGAGTCACACTGACACTGGATTGCAGTGTGACTGGAAGTCATTGAGTTTCAATCAGGATTAATGGTTTGAGGCCACAAACAATATAAACTGTTGATAACAAACGCGCATACGAGTTAGACAACAATGCCAGCGAATGACAGACAATACAGCAACTTACAGAATGTCAACAACATATTTGCTGTCAGTGTGAACCCTAATACTTTTAGCTATGAAATTTTCCAGTGGGCGGGACTTTCAAACAAGATGCAGTCGTGGCTGCATTGTACCGAACATATTAACATGGAAAAAATGTGATTAAACACAAGGTTAGTGTCTTACTGTGTAAGCACTGTGTTGGGAACGCTATAATAAAGTGTTCAAAATTGTTTTGAATTTCACTTTCAACTTGAATACAATAGTGCACAGCATGTAGAATCCAAATTATGTGGGTCTGCTCATACTAATACACCTAAATCAGATCAGTTTAAAGTAACAGATTTAGAAGTTTAATGGCAGGCCTTTCAATGAGATGTCTTGTTTTGAAGGGGAACAGGGATTATAGGCAAAAACTACTTTCCTGCCCTGAGACCTTCCTTATAGTCACCTCTACAAGTGACCTTGCTCTACTGTCACTGGGAGCAGAGGATATTCTGTTATTCCTCTCTAAATCCCAGTTCCTAATACACAATTTGATTGGGATTTGATTACACTTGAGTGTTGCGGATTTGTGGCAGACACAAGGCTTTCCTTGTAAAGACTGAAGTGAATGAAAGAAGTGCAAATAAGAAGACTACTGGAAAGAAATAAAAAAATACAGGTAAAAGAAAGGAAAGAAGAAGGGAAGAAGGAAAGGAAGCAAGGAAGGAAGGAAAAAGAAATAGAAAGAAAAAGCAAAAAAGAAAGAAAGCAAATGAGAAAGAAAGAAGAGAAACTCAAAGAGCATCTCACCATGTGACTTGGGCAGAAGGTTTTTGATGAATTCGGTGTGGTCTCCCACATGCAGGATACTGTACACACTGGTGTTCATCAGCTCTTCCTGATTATACCGCAGGTACTGTGTCACATTCTCTGACACGAATACGATGTTCCCCTCCATGTTCACCACAAAGAAAAACCCGTCTAAGGCCTAGAGGGGAGATGGAGGAGAAAAACACAGCCTATTAGCACTGGCAGCACAGATGCTCAGCAAAAACACAAATACTATTATATGAAGAAGACAAGCAGACATAGGAGCTAGTGTACACACATCCTGCCCAGAGCACATCATCTAAAAGCTTAACCGTTCAGTTGGGAAGATGCGATAATGAGCAGAAACAAAACAAAAAGACAGACAGAAAGCACAGGAGACTTATCTAAATAAGAGATCAAGTGAAGTCAAGGGGATAATGATACAAACGAGGGTCTAAAATCACGGCCTTATGCTAAATCAAGCGGTTTGATCAACAACACAGAACGCAATGATCCGACAGTGTGCGCTCCTCAGTTCAGGTAAACTGTAATGAAGTAATTAGCTGCAGGAAATCACATAAGTAACAAGTAGAAGGTTATTTAACAGAATTCCTCTGTTCTGAGTGATGCTGTAAGGCAAACAGACGGGAACTAAGAGCTTTTCTTCATTTTAAATGCAGATTACAAGCTACGGCTCTATTAGAGTGTGAGGTGCATGCGAGTGAGCATTTGTTGCATTAACATGTTTTGTTTTAAGTTGCATATGTTTAGAGTTCGGGTTGCAAGCTTGTGGTGAGACCTTTTAATTCTGCCATGTTTTACTGAACCTTATGTTGTTTCAGACCTATATTAGATCTATACTAAGGACTCTGTCCTTAGTACAATGGACTTATTTTGCAGTTTTTCAGAGTCAATGTAAAACTGCATCTGACACAGCAATGTGTCAGGATATTGTTTCAATACAAAACATTTTTTGTATTGATCGCTTAATGTGAGAAATATTTCATGTGTCAGGTTTTTTCAGAGGTAAAAACTATTAGAAGATGTTTGACTAGACTGTTTAATTGTGCATGCTAATTAAATCACAAGGATCAAACTATAATTCTTACACTATAACTCTAAGTTATAACTCTAAGTTATAGTGTTGCAGTTCCTTATAAAGTCACAATCCAAACAGAGATTACGTCAATTTCATTTACACACCAAAGCCAATTGTACTTCATATCTGATGAGTGTTAATTCTGGACCCTAAGTGTGCATGTACCAACAAGAACTTTCTTGCCTGTGTACACTGCGCTTCCTGAGGAGAACTCTTAAAGCTGATAGCGTGTGACGAGTCTGATATTGACAAGTCTTAATTGAAAAAAAACAGCCTTAAGTCAAGCACTACCTATCAAGATGGTGTCAGTTAGGCCTTTGAATGCAGTTGGGCCCCTGAGGGCCTCCAGCAATCTCTGTAAAAGCTGCTGTGTGTTTTAGAATGTGGAGCAGTAGCTCTGATATCAGTCTTTAATCTGTGACAAAGTGTAATAAGCGCTAAATCTTTTTATCTGCAAATCAAACACGGCGTCTCTTCCTATCAGAAAGAATTATTTCACAGTCACAAAAAACACTCAAGAATAACTACGAACAAAGATACATGCTACAGAAAGTAGATAAGGCACGGGAGGCAAACGAGTGAGAATGAGTGAGCGGGAGAATATGAGCAAGCAAGAGAGGGGGAGAGAGCGCAGGTTCGGGCAGTACTCTAGATGTGGCCATCTGGTGGGCATATTCAGTAAACATCGCAAAGTAAACACAGGAACGCCAATTCCACCTTTATTTAGCCAAACGTATGCAACTCTGTAAACGTGCTGACGGACGTGTATTGCAACAGGAATGGGGCTGGGTGGGCGTGGCTTTACTGCGCTCTGTTGCGACCATCCCAGTGTGGGAGGTTGCATAACTTCCTATACAAAGGGAAGTCTTGGTCAGTCTCCAAGCTCACTGCAGTCACAGGCCGAGGTGCGGACAGTGAAAATGGCTGGGTCGATAAAGGCAGGCACACAGGGTTATACTTGCACACACCCAGTGGCACTGTGCACACATACACACACCACAAATCCCCACATTGTGCACAAGAACACAAAGCTGCTTTAGCGGAGCCTATAGGCTGCTCACACTTCAGCTTACATTATTAAACAATGGAGTTTTTCACAGGGGCGTTCAACACCGCCAAAAGCTTCACACAAGGCCTGTTTGTACGTCCGAGTGTGTGTGCACGTTTCTGCGAGCGCGTGCGGCCAGGCGGACCTGTAAGGACTTTTGTGGGCACCGGGTGAAAAAGGGCAATTCCCGTTCCCTTCTCTGGCCCCTTGTCCCAAGTGGTTTTTAATTAGGTGCATTATAGCATGTGAGTGTGAACCGTCCCTTTCTTTGGCCGATTCAAACAGATGGGAGATCAAGCACACAAGCAAAGTGGCTATATTTGGCATCCGCTTCATGTTGATTCAGTGGTGGCGAACCTCAGAGGCTATAAATACCCCAAAGAGGAGAGAGAGAGAGAGAGAGAGAGAGAGAAAGTGAGTGTGAGGAAGACGAGGGGACTGGATGGGTGGATTCTTTCAGAACTGGGCGACCTGCCCGCTCGGCCAACAGCAGGCTCTTGGTTTGCAGTAGAGAGCTGCACTGAGGAAGAGTCGCAGGGTACAGAGTCGTGATTTAATCCCCATTAACAGTTCAGTGACTAATCAGCACGAAAGTAAAATGTTGGTAAAATGATGGTATCGGTATTGATGACTAAAATGTTGGAATTGCAAGAACTCTGTACCAAGACTGGGGGAACTGACTTTAAAAGTCTGTGAGTTAGTAGCTGAAAAATCCACATGAATAGCAGATCCCCTGTAACCTTTCAGGTTTCCATAGAGTCTTTACTAAGCTAGGAAATTGGAGACAGAAAGATCACACTGAAGGGGATTAAAAATTCTTCCCAATTTATCAAGAAATGTTAACTGTTGAGTATAACAGTATTTATAGCATGCCTAAAAAAAAAATGCAATCTAAACGACTCTTGGGTGCAAAATAATTATTTTCTGTTCCTCATACATGCTTAATGTGTGTCTGCCTGCATGCTCTGTAGTCAGTGTAACCCAGTAAACACACAGCTCAACAGACCCACCTCCAGCATCATTGGTCCAAGGGCATCTTTGTCAATAACACTTTGGCCTGTCGATGACACATCAGCCTTCTGCACCTCATCCTCATTGGCTGCGGCAGCTTTTTCTACAGAAGGAGAGAGACACGCAGATTAAAAAACGAAGTGAGAAAGAGCGAATTTATACACCACCATCTGGAATAATTTTGCTATTTTATATTAACAAAATATTACAAAAATACATAGAAATTAAGGGTATATGGCGGTCTGTTTAGACTAAAACTCTGGAATCGTCAACATATCCATGACAGAAAACTAAAAGCCTTCATTAGACCTTATGAAGTCTAAGCATTCGTTTCTTTTTGAAATTACATTAAAGACATTCTATGTGGTCCTGCTTAGATGTGTGTCTAAGCATTTATTTGAAAGACCGGCCTTTCTTCTTAGCTAACTAAAGCTTTTAATATGATATTGCACGTGCATCTTTTCAATCTCTTTCTCACGGTTTCAGAACACTACATGCTTGTTGAGACACGTCGTTATGTTGTGCCGGGACCGAAGCAGAAGCTGTCAGCTTAAATGGGTCCATGTGAAGCTTCACACAGCAGTCATGCAGCCAGCAGTCCGGACATGAATGGAACAGCCATTACGCACATCAAACAAACCATTATATAAATGATGGGGAACTTCATTCTGCCCAACAAAGTGACATGACCTATAAACAACACGTGTTTGAATGCTACAAAGCAAAGCAGTCAAAATGGTGCTAAATCACCTTGACAGGAAAATGTTTTACTTTTTAAATGGTTCATATTTTATTATATTTCACCATATTTTATTATATTTTACTCAATTGTAATACTATTTTATTGAGATATTACTTTTCCTCAATGTGTGCGTGGGAATCTTAAAAGGTACAGAAAACCTTTATATTTAATATTTTTATACATAAAACGTCTTTTACAAAACATTTTTGGAGCTTAACTGCTGTGGTCCCTGTTATTGAAAGTGTGACATGAAAACAAGTAAATATTTATTTGTTTATTTTGGGCACAAATATAACATGAATATATTCATGGCAGTCTTTGTAAAATTCCCCTAATCACTGAAACATACTGCTGGGAAACAGCCAAACAGGCTCAGATTCAAACAAAAGATTTACAATAGGATGTGAGAAAAATGCATCTTCTCAATATGGCTGCAATAATCTGCATGTTATGTTCGTCTGTGTGTTTTTGTCTGAAGTGTTGTAAAGATGAGCCAAACGCTTCCTGCTGTCAGTGGAACATCCTCAATCCCACAATTCCCTAGGCCAGTCTCAGTTCCTGTCTGTACCCATCCATTAAGGGTAGCAGTCCTCATGATCATCAATGGGTGCATTGGGGCTTACGGCGAGCATGAAAGAGAGGCACACTGTGCCAAAATAATGGGTAGCCATATGGCCAAAAGAAAAGCCCATCCATCAGGCTTTCCTCTGTCCATTCTGGGGCGCTCCATACAGTCCTCTTCTTGTATGTTTGTGTGTGTGTGTGTGTGTGTAAGACAGAGAGCCAAAGATACGCATATGTGCACTGATGATGGGTGGATGCAAGCGTGTTGTGTGTCAGCAGGTCTTTGCGGTACTCGGCAGGGGCTGGTAAACCAGCACAGCTGCACTGAAGCCACTGTGATCCTTCATTCTCTCTCTTACTTCTAACTCGGCTCTAAAATGGTTTCCTTTCTGTCAGCCAATCCTCATCCAAAAGAGAAAACAAAGCATGAGAGTTCTGTCTTAGCTCCAGCTTGAATCTTTTCGAATCTGCCCCGTCACAATTCAAAGGTCCACCCATTACCCTACTCTCGACCAATCAGCCTGGTCATGGATACTAGGTCATGACACTGCATGGAATCATCCTACATTATGTCTTCTTTGGGGTGTGTAAGACTAGAATTTTTGAGCATGTATTTAATCAGGTATTATTAAAGGAGAACGAATCTGAATTTCTAAGCTCTGCTTGTTAGCTGATGGCTAACAGTTGGCTAACATGTAACATGATATCATGCAGAGCAATTCACTAAAAATAAACATCAATATGACGGAAACAGTTCTGACATTAATTTGTGGCAAGCATCATTATCATCATTATTATTATTATTAAAAGGACCACCCAAAACACTACAGGAACCACCGAAATGCCCTGGAAACCACCCGGAACACTCTAGTAACTACAGTGCAATTCAGTTCAAACCATTCAGAACACTTTATCAACCAATTAGCAATGCCCTGGCAACCTCCCAGAACATCACAGTAAAGCACCACTTACATTTTCCTTTGAAAATGTAAAAATCTGCCTTTGAAAATGTTATTGCAATTGAGTGTGTGTCATTACAGTATCTAGGAAATGAACGTGGCTTAATTATACTTTTAAAATAAATCGTGCGCCTTCGTAATACTCACTGTACGTTCCACTCTGGATGCTGGATGGAATCCCTTTTTGTGAAGCTTGTGTGGCTTTAACTCATTCCAGTCATATCAAAGACATTTTACCCCGTACACACTAACCGCCTTTGAACGAACGTGTCTATTTAAATCATTCATATTTAACCATAGGAACTGGGAAATGTTACTACAGGTCCGAATAAAACACAAGGTATACAGAATGAGAAGCCTTTAAACCTGTATTTTCTAGTAAGAAAGGAGTTTCTGTTTTCAACTGCTTCCTGTTTCTATTAAAAGGAAAACTGACTATTTCACTCAACATTTGAGGCCTTTGTTTACAAGCAAAGCAGGCCCACTTGCCTGTTTTGAGGCAGTTTGAGACCGCACAAACACAGCAGGAGCACTGTGTGACGCTGCGGCCGTGCTGCACCAAGCGCAGCAGAGACGAGGTG
>JAZGTI010003034.1:13353-33216 GCA_036877585.1 Botia kubotai
CGCGGCAGACAGTGACCGTCGCTCTGTTAGTTTTGCATCACATTGCTCAGCATTACATAACCCAGAACTCAGTACATCACAAAGAAATCACAGGCCATTCAATGGACACACACACAGTAAACTAGCACCTAGTCCTTTCATCCTTTCAATATTATACATGCACCTAATCAAATACACTGTAATACAATATAAACTGTTCTAGGAAATTCTTTGCCCTAGTTTCTCTATTAGAAAAATGTCTTTGACATCAAAACAGGCACCTCAGTACAGAACACACATCATGCTCTAATTTACCATTTAAAACACAGAATTAGAATTCTAACAATGACACTTAAACTGACAAATGCAACAAACTGATCATATGAAAGTGAACAAAACAATGATGTTATATTATGCATATTTAATTATAATATACTGCAACAACGCAAGTAACTTGGTTTATTATCTACTAAATTCACACAATTATTTCATTATTTAAAAAAATATAAATGTAAGACAATTTTGTCCAGGTCATTTCTCCCATTAATGGATGGAAAGAATATGGTAAAAGCGATCTGATATATTGACTTTTCAAGTAACTAAAAGCACAACATGCTGAACTAAAATGCATCCGCTACCAGATTATGTGCCTTTTAGCAACAGCGACACACAAATACCTCCAAATAAACCAACAAAACAGCAAAACACTGCAGTTGTAATGCGGCAACAAGTGAAAACTGACACCCAGATACTTCAGTCCTGCCTAAATATCCACTAAAGGTGGAGCAAACAGAAGATGATTCACAATACAAAAACAGTATTCACACTGTTCAGACCATAAAGTTTGGGGGAAAGTTTGTGTAAACTGACAGCTAACTTGCAATTAACATTGAACTTGCATCCCCTTGAACCTACAGATAGCGTTTTTGAAATTAATGGTCATCTGATCTGATCACAAAGTCCTTTCTTAAGACCTCATGGCAGGCCTAACAATTTGCAAACATCCTTTAAATGCCACTAAATAACTTCAGCCTGACGTGAAGGTCTTTCGTGCTAAAGCTCTGTGATAACATCTCATCTCATGCCTTAGTTTATACTTGTGTTGACTGTAGTGTCATTTGACTAACTTCAGTGGAGTTAGTTGATGTTGGTTTATCAATGGCCAATATCTCAACATACCAAATACCAGTCAATGGCTTGATCATATGGTTGTTCTTAAGTGACCATTTACCAAGACATTGATAATATTCAACTGCCATGGAACTTAGTCATGTGTTTCAGTTGTAGATGTATCAGAAAGGTGTGATAAACTAGTTTCAGGATGAGTGATTATTGAATTCGAGTTCAACAGAGGAATCAACGCATTTTCTTACCTTGCTCTTTAATTTGTCGAATCTGTTTCACAGTTTCCTTCAGGATCGCACATTTGTCGGGCTTGACATTGAAGTTGTCAATGTCGTTGAAGTTAGCAAAGATCAGCTCTGCGAGCTCCTCTATGTATTTATTCTCATGTTCCCGGTTGCGCTTCTCGGCGCTGCGTTTGGGACTGCAGGAAGAGACAATGATGAGAAGTTTAGCATACAATGTGGGACTGCAGTAAAACCAAACAGACCAGCTATATAATATGAAGCTGGACCGTGATTATGGTCTGGACAAGGAACCAAAAATATAACTGCAAAAAATGTGTCATTCAAGTGTGCACTAGAAAAATGTGATGGCTAGATGTAGTCTATATATATCAATATATGGATTAAAATATGAACAAATGTGGCATTAAGCGGTGCTTCGTGGTATTTGGGTCAAAACTCGGTTTCCCCTCTTGTGCATAACCTTGAAAATATCTCCCAGCTCAGTCTACGGAAGCATTAACAGGTTGCATTTTCAATTTGCCACGGTGCAACCTCGGCAGTTTGTTCTGATGCATGCACTGAAAGTTTAATTAATAAAGAAAGCATGCATTGCTCTTTCCCAGGAATGAATTATATAGACTAATGTTTCCTGACTCGGTGAAAAAGGGCTTTATATAGAAACATGTAATATCTATGCTAAGTTCCACCAATGGGGGTCCGTTCAAGATGCAATTCAATGTTTCACAGGGTAAACAAGAGCACTATACATATATAGTGAATGACTGTCTGCATCATGTGTCAAGGTGAGGTACCTTGGGCCCAGAAGGTCTGATGGGCACTCCTTGCGCTTCTGTGCCTCTGACCTGGCAGGATCAGACGAGTTTTCCCCAACAGCACTCATCCTCAATACATATCACCTATTGGAGACAGAATTCAACACAGACCTTTAGAAAATGCTCAGAGGAGAAATCAACTGTATTTAGAGTTAATAAATTTACAATCTTGGCTTACGCTTCTTGCCTAAAGGGGCGAAAATGTCATTATATCAAATTATCTACCAAACAGGTTAAATTACAACATTCCTAGCCAGCTTTTTACTCTTGAGCTTTAAGAACGATTGCAGCTGACATAATTTTACTTAGACGTGTCGATCCATTACTCCCACTTTCCAAAGATTAGTTTTAAACTGTGTTGCCATTAGATCTGGGACTGTTGTTAAAATAACAGTTAAAATATCTCTACCGCTCCGCATTCTAAAGGTTAAATAAATTTAGGTAAACGCTCAGCAATACATGCCTGATCATTTGCAAACAAGCCAAACAGCTCTTCAGGGAGAGATGCTTGTAAAATCAATTAGTCATTTAGGTACTTATGGTTAAAAAAACCTATATAAAACACTATAAATTTTGAGCAACTCTATTATTCACTGGTTTGGCAGTGAGTGCCAGAAAATGCTTGCCTTGGCAGCTTGCTGAACACTCCAAAAATCCCCAAAATGCATTTCTTATCCAATTACACCATCTTAAATGGCTCTTTACAACGGCCTAAAATATTTAATTACTAATTAAAGATAATTAAAAGCGAGAAGGCTTAAGGTTGGCACTCCGAGGTCATATATTGAGGATGTGGGTTGGTGCTGGGAGGCGTAAGGAGGTTTGTGAAAAGAAAATGGAAGAAAATGGAACGAATAAGAGATTCAATTATATTGTGCGACAACGAGGGTCCCCTGAGACAAAGTGTGAGAATAAGACAGGGCAAAGGAATGAAAGAACAGTGGAAGTAATACAAAAGTAAGGGAGATGGAGAGTGAGGGTGAGAAAGACAGCATAAGAGAGAGAAAGAGAGTTTAAAGAGGAAAAGAGAGAGGAAGAGAGAGAGGAAGAGAGAGAGGAAAAGATAGAGGAAGAGAGAGAGTTCAAACAGAGACAGAGAGAGAGCATTCAGAGAGAGAGAAAAAGAGAGAGAGAGAGAGAGAGAGAGAAAGAGAGAGGGTGAGGGAGAGAGCGAGAGAGACAGAATGTTTAGAGAGACAGAGAGGGAGAACACAATGTCCCTCTCTCACAGCATCACTTTGTGCCGTATACAGTACAGCACAAAAAGACTGATGAGCTTGCAAGTTTTTATTTAACAGGCCCCAACAAATGTGGACACAACAAGAGCAGCTGTGCCTCCTTCCAACACGTAGTACGATATGTAGTCTCACTCTCACTCTCGGTTCCGATTTGTGTGGCTCACAGAACCTGGTTTGATTTGAAACTGGAAATTCCCACAAGAGAGAGAAGAAAAGTAGTACATTTCATCATCTTGTACTGTTCTCGATACGATGAGAGAGGGAAGTGAGTCCCGTCACCAGGGGAAAATGAACCAATATCAATTATTGAAAGAAAACTGGCTCTTTAATAATAGTGCACATCATTAAAGTGGCCCATGTGACCGTAATGGAGTCACACACAACGTTGCTGTAGGAGATGAAGATTTTCTCCTGTGCATTTCAGTCCTGAGATAAACAGAGGAGACACGGTCACATGATTAACTGAGAAGACAAGATCTACTGTGCATACTTGGAAAGACATTCAAAACAGCCACTGGAAATTTCTTTATTACCTCTCACAATGTGAGTTATTTTAAGACAGATAAATAAGCCAGGCCAATTAATAGGTTTGAAATTTGAAATGAAATTTGATCTTCCTGAGATTATGCTATTATGGGCCAAAAACCATTTGGTATCCATTTCCAAAAATCAGTTCTAAAATTTACCAAGAGGCTTGTGAATGTATGCTAAACATTTTTAGTTTTTAATTATTTTTGTGTATTCTGAACGTTTAATGTGTAAAGTAAGTGTGTGTTTTAAATAATCACTATTGTTACTTAACAGCCTACACTACTTTAGCGTTACAACTTTTTGGTTAATTTGCACATTTGCCACAAAAGTTTTAAACTGTTAAAAGGTGCAAAACTATAAACATTTTTAAAACATCTGCAGCCTCTAAAGTAAATTTGTATTCTTTGGAGAAAACTGTATTTAACGTTCCAATATAAACATTTCATGAATAGAACATGTGGGCTAATTGTCACAATTTGAAAACGGAAGGCCTATTTTAAAAAAAGCTGGAATTACGATAATGGTCTATTCTATTTAAAAGTGTTTTCACATCATTTACTAGATTTCCACATTTAAAGCCAAACGCAGGTGAGAGGGTACGAAACCAACATATTATGCCAACAGTAAACGTGCACTTTGGAAGGTAGACCAGACCTGTTGTGAGTTCGAATTCAGTGCTAATTTAAAACAGTGGAGGTTAATGACAACACCATCCGTCTCTTCTTCAATCTCACCCAGGGTTGAATCCACACTGTTTGAGGAGTAGGAGGAGAGACACCCAGGCCAACACATGAGGCCAGAACATTGGTCTGCGTTCAAGCCAGACTGAGGCGTGCACGTACACGCACAGGTTGCATTACGTAAGGCTTTGCAGCTTCGCTGTAGGCCTGCTGGGGGAGTCAGAGCTGGAGTGAATGAAGAATTGGTATTGAATCCCTGCTGGTTTGCAGTGCCCTACTTAAACCTAATGATGGAGGGCCAATGACAGCAATGTCTCTGTGGGCCGAGACCAATGCTGCTCTATGGTGGACGGACACTGGACACCAGCTAGCTAGACAAAAAAGTGAGAAAGTTTCTTCACGGCTATGTTAATGTCCTAGCCCGAGAGACATTCATCAGCAGGACATGTGAATGGTAACATTATGCAAGACCTTCTGTCAATCATGGGGCCCCTTCTGTCCATCTTGGTGACGACCGGCTTCCTGTGACACAGCCTAGACGATTTTCCGTGTCCCCTTAGACAGAGGACACCGCTGGGTTTGTGAACGTAATTAAGCGAGGTCATCGGTAGTCTGCCCGTTAGTCTATGCGCAATCCAATAACCACTAAACCATGCTGGTAGAAATACAAAGTACAAAACTACATATTTTTATAATAATCTAGTTGGTGGGATGTCTAAATAATTAGTTAACTAGTCAGTCTTTAAACCAGTGTATAAAGTGACTTTTTTTTAGAGTTATGTCTGATTAGCTATGTTTCTTTATAGGGTGGGTGCCCAAGGCAGGTTCTTGCATTTATAAACAGCTGGATTCAACACAACAGATCTTTGCTACACAGCACGTACATCAAGTAAACAAGCATCCAGCTGTTGGGTGCACAATTCCTCTTTATACTAAACAACAGAGCCTCTTACTATTTATAGCTAGCTCTATCACATGACACAATTTAATTAGCTGTTAATAACAGCTTCTCAGTGGCTGCAGGGACTGTCTGTAGGAAGGTACGAGTTTTGTTCTAAAACCACCAATGTGGACAATCACCATAATGAGAGTTTAGACTATTAGACATAGTAGCTAATGATCACAAAAGCCAAAGGGGTTACAGGCGGCTTTGAAACACTATCAGCTTTCCCGCTGACCGGTGCAATCCGATTGGCTGAAGAGGATTTAACACAGATGGAGGGGACCAAAGTGCAAAAGATTAAGAATACCAAATATCTGATACAATAGACAAAAAATAAAGCAGCTTTCTGATAGATGTACTGGGGAGAGATCGGTCAATTACGTTCCTACATCAGTGGATCTTAACTGGTATTGATTAAGGATAAGAAGTGCCGTAACCAATCAGCCAACGCAGTGCCACGTTGGTTTATCGTGTAAATATAAATAGAAATGTCCTATCAAACATTACAACTAGTTAATTCTACCATAAACTACAACTGCCCGACAATATGCAAATTTATTCAAGGGTTCTGTCATCACCTACTCATCCTCATAAGATTTCAAACATGTGTGGCTTTCTTTCTGCCATGGAAAACAACTCATAATACTCAGTTTTATGGTATCAAGTATCAACACCAATAAAAAATACCCCATAGTTTGTTTGTTTCGAGATATCTTCTGATGTTCTTATGAGTTTATATTATGAGGTGCTGTCACACTATTGTTTAAGAGCCATCTGACTGGAGTTCTTAAAGATGTGTACTGAGGACACATACTGACACCACAGGCCTGAGGCGACCGATAAGATCTCCAGTGAGTGAGCATTCTTAAAAAAAGAAAACAGGCGCTTTGTCCCCTTTCTTTTTTTTAAAGAAGCCATTACATTTTCTTAATGGATCGATGACAAATTCCCTTTGATAATGTAAGTGTAAAGAATATAAGAATATATGAGTTAAAATACAGTGGTCTTTATACTGGTGCCAGGCTGCTTTTACAGGTTTACAGTCAGCAGATGTCCCGCAAGCTGTGCGTTTCACCCACATACACTCAAGAAGAATGAGTCAGACATGTTTGTCTCCCCTAAGGCTGGGCAGGGGGGGACAGTCAAAGGCGTCTGATATTTAGATACACCCCCGCAAATGTTTATGATGATGACTTGTGGATTGATGACCAGCTTGGGTTAGAAACGCATGGTAAGCGACAGCTGTGATAAACCTCACTACTCAAAACATACGTACACATACACACACATCTGTGATCTGTATTGATGAACACAACACAATTAATTGCAGATAATATTACCGGTTAACGGTTATGAAAAGTTGCAAGACTTGAAGACACAGATTAGAAAGAAGTACACAAAATCAAATTATTGTATACGTAATGTGTTTACTGTATGTGTGTCTGCCCCTTTAATTGTCTGACCTCATTTCTTTGCCTGTAGTAATTTCCTGTGCTAGCTCCACCTCTTCCCTTTGGCGCTCCTAATAGGGAAAGCCATTTATAAACAGTGACCACAGCTCATAAGTTTTTATTCTCGTTCATCAGTAAAAAAAATGACCCATCCACACTCATCTTTTATCACAGTCTTATTTATCCTTACACAATGCACAGTGCAGGCTGCACTCATTACACCTGCCCTGGTGCCTCAATGTTTTCTGTGGTTGTCAGGGTGTTGCCATGTGTTTGCCAGTGCATTACTATGTAGTAGCCCAGGCAAGCAGCACTAACATAATTTTTACATGTCTGAGGTTTCAAAAAAGCAACTGGTTTCTAAACAGGCTGTTTATCTATTGATGTAACACCAAACATAAAATGTCATGGGTGTGAGAATAGCTTACATAGGGAAAATGCAAAGCAGCCAGTCTAACAAGCTGGAATCATTCATACTGTACCATACAGGACCTTGCTTAGACACCTTATGTTTAAAATAAACAAAAGATATAAAGTCAGATTAAAAAGCATCTGTTGCTATGCAAATCTGGAACAAGACCACAAAACAGGTTTGGCTTGTTTAATATTAATAAATGACTCGGCGGATCACAATCGGTTGCATTATCTTAGTTAAGTCTTGTTATTTACAGCCATACAAACAGCTCTACATGAATGTAGCATAACCAGCTTCTGGAAGCCCCTGTGCTTAAAGCAGGTTGCAGCTGGCAGGGCAAACTCAGCACAGCCCGTGACAGGGCCAGAGAGGCACTGATATGGAGCATTAATTATTTACAGCAGTAGGGAAGTAAAGGGGCCAGGCAGACTCTGAACAGCCTGCTGCCGCTCCATGCTCAACGTGAGCCCATGTCAGAGCTCCACTAATCAACAGCACTGCGGAGACAGAGAGAGATAATGAGAAGCACTGACACATTTCTCAATCATTTACTCCCATTAGCTGATCTACAGTTTGTTAAAGATGCAGATGATAAGCGACAGCGAGGTCGACCAATCAGGTGCCTTTTCTGATGGGTGAAACCTGGTCGGGGCGGTTCTGATGCTCCAACCTGACCCTGTCTCTCCACCTCACCTTAGTCAAGACAGACAGCCTACTTAATCAAATGCAAACAAGGCTGTTGATTATTCAGTCAATAGAATTTTACAAATGTATTTTGTCTAATTTTTGTATGTTTTGTTCAGTGTTCAACACCCCTCACAGCCTTATTTTGGTTCATGTCAAATTAAAGGAATATTTTGATTGGTGTCCACAGTTCACAGTTTAAGTGCATAGTGTGTAAATCATCATTTGAGACACAGCTCTTCTCTGTATTCTGTCTTCCGTCTATTGTTTAGTGCTGTAAGCAGATGTGCCAGCCAGTTACAGCCTGCAACACTCCATAAAGTAAGAGAGAGAGAGAGAGACACAGAGAGAGAGGGGGAGAGAGTCAGAACAAAGAACTTCAGCATCCAGGGGTGCTGACAGCTTCTTGTTCTCTCCTCCACAGGAACCATTTAAAGTCCACAGGGATGACTCCCCACTGCTGCCATCAACAACTGAGCAGAGACTATCTGGGACAGCTGCAGAGTTATGTGGAGTTTTGTTTGCTTGTGATTCAACAGAACTAAAAATACCATGTTTGATCACCATCACCAAACGAACATGTAAAGAAGCTCATGTTTGAAAGGGTTTACTTGTCCAAACAGAAAGGAACTGCAGACTAGATCATTTCAGTCCCTGACAACAGCATTTATATCTCTGTATTTGGCAGACACGTTTATCCAAAGCGACATACAGTGCATTCAATGTGCATTGAACACTATGTACATTCCCTGAGATTCGAACCAATGACCTTGTCTTTGCAAGTGGCATGCTCTACCAGATTTGGTACAGGAAAGCTACAACATCAAAGGGAGTTTTAAGTACATGACAGATCAGTGTTCAACACGTCTACTTACCCTGATTCCCAACAGTAAGTTTATAATAATGATTTATAATGTGAGCTGTCGGGCCTGATTTCCCAGGAAATGTCAGTCTGGCTTCATTTATCCTTAATACATAGTATGTAAAGTATGTAAACTAGCCTGCAATTTTATGTTTGAAACAGAGGGGTACCACCAAACATGGTGGAGGATTGCACCTTTAAGGATAAAAGACAGGAACAGTATAACGCTATCATACAGCATGTATTAACAGACATCTAAAGTTTAAAGCTGGGCATTATGGCGACAACACTAGAAGAGTTTCCTTTGCCTATATTTGTTAAAATATACATGTGTAAAAATCCAATTATCTGTGAAATATGAGCAAATCTGTCCTATTCTAAAGTTCTATTTTTAGCTAGAACATAAAGAGACAGATGTTGTCTTCTTGGGTGGCAGTGTCGTCATCAGCCAGCCTGACAGCCGTGGTGTCCGCTTACCCAATGAATGGACATCCTGCTGTACATCCTCCAATTAGCAATCAGATAAAGTCAGAAGAACTAACGTACAACAAAATGAATCAACATGTTTCATAATGACAATCCAATGCACAGAACGCGAGATAAAGATAACAGAACACATTTCAGACAAACAAAGTGTAGCAAATGTGCAGCTATGAAAGTAAGATCATTAGATGAACATTACACAGCCTGAAAATAATTTGACGTAGAAAATGAACCTCAGAATTGGTTATCTGGAATTGCTGTATGTGATGCACGAAACAGTAATGCTGAACAACAGGTGTGACGGCAAATAATGCCAAAGCTATTCTGCACCTATTTAAGTTAACTGAAAGAATAATTCTTCTTAAGAACACAATTGTGGCCACACGCACACTTACACAATCCTTCACGGTGTCAGCACAGGCGTTCACTGTTGGTTAACCTATCATTAGGATAGAGAACCTATCATTACATAAACGTTGAGGTAACTGTTTGATTTTACTTTTTGTGTGCCAATGTCACATAATATGATATGCCAAAATCATAGAGATGTATTCTTGTAGAAGACTTATTGTCTTGATAACAACGGCTATTTGTTGTGCCTCCATAAGATTATCCAATCATGGCTGAAACAGCAAAGCCAGTAATTGTAGAATGTCAATGGCTGCTCATGATCACCGAGGACTCCCATAAAGCTAAAAGCAGTCTAAAACATATCCAAACACACCTGTTGTTTTCAATTGCCCCAGCTAGACAAAACACCACTCATGTCTACACCTTCACCAGCTTGAAAAGTTCTCAGCTAATAGGATGGATTTATTGCTTTGTTGGCATCCAACTATCTAAAGTACTAAAGACGATTTCATACAACCTCACAAAGCAGTTACCAATGGGGCTTGATCTCCTCATGATGTCCCTTAACCAACAGACACTTGTGTCATCCAGATCCCACAATATCTAATATAAGTCCCTGTAGGGTAACTCATGGAGAGTGCTTCATTCTTCTCACCAATGTGAGAAGAATATAGGAAGAGTAGAAACAGATCAGTCTGGCAAATGATTCATCAATGTCCTGTGTTTCTATATTAGCCTTAAACATATTACTAAGAGCATAACAAATAATCACATTTGATTATCAATTTATCACATTTTATCTCAATTTCATCAAGCAATTCAGAGAGGAATATGTAAGTACAGCCTTCCCTAGTGTAACCTCAGTTTGAGATCAATCGTTATTTTAATAAGATCAAAAGATAAGCAAATAATATCTATGATTGTAAATGTAAATGTGTATTATAGGGGTTATATATTACACTTGTTTAAACGAAATGAATAAAACACCTGAAGATAATACAAATTATATCAAATGTCAGCTTAGTCTAAACTGTGACATGAAAGTTATACCAGTTATAACATCTAAACAAATGTTCATAATTTGTCAGTCCATTTGTCAACTACCCATTGAGTGTAAATTTTAATTTATGTGGAACAATAAACCTCTTTAAGACACCACAAAACAACCTGTGCAAAACTGCCTTTTAGTAGCTATGATGCATACATACACACACCCACACAAAGAATGACTTGACTGTCTCACTGATGAAGCTGTCAGAGAAGCCCTTGGTGTGCAAAGCACATCCGCTGATGGGTTGGATATCACAGTAAGGGATGACTCCTGCCTGACAGGAGACTGACAGTCTGGGATCTTCAAAATGCAGAGACTACAACTTTAGGTTTGCGTACAACAGGAAAAGATGAACAACAAGCATCTCCACAGCTAACAACTCAACCTCAGTGTTCAATGAAGTTCAACCAAAAATGAAAATTCTTCCATCATTTACTCACTCTCATGTCATTCCAAACCTGTATGACTTTTTTTATGTTTCTGAGGAACACACAAGAAGATATTTTGTTGTGTATATTATGTTGGTAACCAAACAACAGTGGTACGCAAGACCACTAAGACATTTCTCGAAATACCAGAGAAATTTGGAATGACATGGTTTGGAATGACATGGTTTGAAATGACAGATCTGAATTCCAGGGGTCAACCTTGAGATTTTTATGTCATCATGCAGAAGATAGAACACAATAATTCTGAGCCCAATACTACAGCTCCAACTGCAGAATGGAAGCCATTGAAGCAGCTTATATCATGACGATGGAGTCAAACTTGCCAAAGAAACCCCAGCCGAGCAGATGCCTCATCAGAGAAGCAGAGAAGGGCAGGAGAAGAGGAGGGAGGCTTAATCCATCATTCTCTTGGAGCAGACAAAGAGGCAGCTTGCACCAAAGCTCCATGCGCCATCCCTGTAATCTTGTGGTTTGAAAAGCTTAGAGGAACCATTGCTGGTGACACACCCTGTTCTCGTAGGCACTTGTACTGTATAGGCCCCCTTCTGCATGGGTTCACCCCAGTTCTGTAAGGTTCGGGGGTCTTTGAAGGGTTTGTATAATGACTAGCCTTTCAATCAAGAACAGCGTCCTGGCATGACCCTCAATGGATCTGCCTATAGTATATGGTCTTGCTCATGATTCAAGCCAAAAAGCATCGCATTAAAATCATACATTAAACCTTGCCACGTAAATCTGATCTCTCCACACATCTGATGGCACAGAGCCCAACTCCAGCTCAAAGGTGAACAAGTTATATATTAGGGTGGGTGGGGGGTGGGTAGCTTGTGGAGCCAAAACATACAAGAGTGTGTTGAGTTGTTGCGAGCAACCCACAGCTATTACCCAACATTACTGATTACAGTGCGGAGAGATCCCTAAGGCCAATGGGGATTGTGGTTATGCAGAACAGATGGGCCTTTATTAGCAGCGAGTGTCTGAGAGAGATTTGCAGGAGATTCTGTGTTTACAGCCTCTTCAGCTGACGATAATGAGACTGAAGACAAAACGTCAGCTAATGAAAATGGCAGAGACAGGAAGTGAGGGAAATTACACCAATCAGAGCAATGAATGATGGCGATACAGAGTGAGGGATAGAAACGCAGCGTATGTCTTAGAGAAATTAAGATCTACTTGGCCTACCAAGGAAACGCAAAAACAAGCAGCAGAGGAAGAAGGGGGAGAGGGAATAGCGGGCGGGCAAGCTTATGACTGAGATTGAGAGAGAGAAAGAGAGAGAGAGGAGGTGGGGCAATCGACATTCTCTCCTCCCCACGGCCGCAGGCCTGATCTCCAGCCACTGTCCCAGATGGCTTGATTGCTCAGTACAGAGAGATGGACTGAGAGGGAGATGTCCTCTCCGCTCATAAGCTATACAATTACAGAGAATGTAATGGTCTTAAAGTGGCAGCGTCAGACAAGACCAAAAAGCCAACGTCCATTTACCAGAGCCAATCACATTTATGAATCTTTGAAACTGACAGTCACTTCAAGCTGCCACTCGGACAGCACTGTATAATAAACACATTAGGCACTGAACGTCTGATTCAGGACCAGCTTGCAGGCATAAGACACCAGCAGCCACTAAAGGCAGCCTGTCTGTGGATTTTTAAAGGCAGGGTTAACGATGTTCCCATAACTGAGAGTGTAACAGAGGGGGTTAAATGTCTGATGTGTATTGATGGGTTTTAGGTTACAAGAGGCACAGATGCAGTTGAAAAAAAAAACTAAAAATCAATAAACGTCTCTAGTGCACGCTCGGTGGGAGCGTCAATCTGTAGCTGACAAACAGAGCTCCGAAAATTACATCCCTATGAGCTTAACTGCCACCTCCTGCTTCCTAGAAATACTCTTAACGTATGTCTGAGCCTCTCTTACTTAATTATTTAAACAGAGTTTATGGAATAGAGGTATATTAAAGAGCTACTTCATATCAACGGCTTAATGTAATGAACCTACATCAAATAATATCAAACATAAATCAAAAAATGCCCAGAACATTATGAACCTGACTGCAGGCTTTAGAAGTTTGCGAACTTCCATCAGCTTCCTACTCCACAAAAATCCTTCTGCATCGAAGACGTCTGACAAATATTTAGCTTTATAAATTAAAAGAATAAAAGACCAAATTGGAAAAAAATGTTTAATTTATCCTATGTGCGTTAGAAGCTCCCATCAAAGATAAGTTACTGCATCAATTTACAAGTAAAAAAATCCAACTGTATGCTCCAACAACTGTTCTTAATCCTAATCATGTTTATTGGCTCGATAAAGCCAACTCAAAATGGGCATTACCTCAAACATCTCCTATGGTTATCTACTCTACCGTGCTGCAAGATTTTCTTCAAACTCTTGATACTCCATGATCAGGGTTAGGGTCGAACAGCGGACAGTACCCAAATGGGTGTGCACATTCAATTAAAGAGACATTATGAAGCTACTACGCAAGCAGTTACGTTTCGATGACGCACGGTTAACTGTTCAAGACTGCGATTTCTAAAATCAGGACATGGCCCTTTAAGAACTACAGCAGATGACGCGGGGAGGTGGACGTGCCAGAACTGCGTATGGACGGTGCTGAGAAGTTGACACTGCATGCATCAGCAACACTTAGCATAACCAGAGTGTGACACACGGACAGGCTCTCCTCCTCTAGCCACACACAAAACCACATTTCATTTGCATCAAAACAAAACACCAACCAGTTTTTGAAAGGTGCATGCACTGGTCAGTCCATACATGAGAGGAGGAGAGAGCGCTGTGTGCAAAAAGGGGCTTATCCTCACCGTCATCTGCTCCTAATGACAGCTGACAAACCACTAATGCAAATCCCATCTGAGAAGCTCCAGATGCCCCACCCCCAACCTCCCCCTGCGATCCCTGTACAGGAAAATCCAGCCCCCGACACCCCCCTCCCATCCCATCACACATGCGGCACATGAGCCACGCTCCAAAATTCCTCAGAGCGAGTGCTTGTCTGTGACACAATAGGCTGCTCCTGGGTCACATGACATTAAAGCAATGGTACAGGCGGAGCAGGTGGCAACTGTGGCATCAAGACGCAGCCAAACACATGCTAGTATGCTGCTTTCACTCTGAGTGGCAATAAGAATAGTTGTAGAGTCAGATGTTTGCTACTAATAATATGTGCAATAAAATCGCAACCACAGTTTGCAGAGTTCTAGAGCAATGCAATGACGAAAACAAGGAAACAAATGGAAATCATTTCTAGGATGCAAACTAGAGAAAACAAGGTTCCGTTTTTCAAACCAAACATAGACAGGAAATGACGTCCAACCACCCACAAACCACATAAACTCACTTTCTTTTGTTGCACTGTACATCACAGAAGTGTTTTGTAAACACACACTGGACTTCTTATTCCATCAAATTGATAAGAAAGAGAGAGAATCCCTGTATAAATAATAGGTAGCTAAGCTCACCTTGGCTTTAGTCCAGATTCAGCATCAGGGCATTTCTGCAGCAACAGGACCAGTAAAAATCTTTGGGCATTATTTGCTTCTCTCAGTCTGCGGAGAAAAGCAGAACCATCCTGTTAGGATATCAATCAAAACTTAACATTTTTATTTACACTTTGGGAAGCAATGCAATATATTTGTAAGCAAAACCGTCATAATAATGCTTGTTGCTAAGGAGGCTTTGCATTAATGTTGTTTTCCCTAGTAATTAAGGCAGAATATATAATATAAACAGTTCTGTATACGACCACAACAGCTGCTCCAATCAGAATGAAGCTCCATGGAATTGATCTCCAGCTTCCAATTCTAAACTGAACAACTGAAACAGCTGTTTGCACATTATTGCAAAATCAAAACATAAAAAGCCTCCTTTATGCAGAATTACATTTTTATCACCTGAACATGTTCTCTAAGGGTTTCCTCTTTTATATTTTCTATAAGAAGTAAATAGCAGCAGGACTTCCACTACTTTTATATGGCAATAAAGCTTGATTTCTAGCAATATGTATCTTTTGGAAATAGATGGTTAGATAAATAGATTCTGTGTTGCCACACAGCAGTGGAGAGCTACTAATGCACAACAGTAACATCTGTACAATATCTAAACGAACAGAATATCCGAATTCTATTAGATTAGCCTGTTCACTGTGGAATTTGTAGGGCACTATTCTTTGAAAAGCAGTTTTGGAACATTGTGTCTTGTGAAAAGGCCTATGCAAATACATTGAAAATTCAATTAGGCTTTCCAGGAAATAACCTTCATGTTTTTAGGCCCAGCCCTCATTCAACCTCAATTGAAGTAAATGCTGGCTTATATGACATTACTTCCCTGTCCATCCTGTCAGCTGTGAGCAGGGCACTTCAGCTGTCCTCTATCAGAGAGCTATCAGCCAGTCACAAAGAGAAAGAAACAGCTGAGCATTTCCAAACCTGTCAAGCAAAGTGTGGCTATTCTTAATAACAACACCTTACCGGCACCGAATGTAGGTCTGCTGATACTCTGGTGTTAGGAAGCTGACCCACAGAGGTCACGGCAGATAACTACGGTCAGTGTTCTTGGGACCCAAATAGAAATCATACTTTGTATACTTGTTTACAAATATCTGAAGAGGATTTTTTGCTTCAAAACCGAGAGAACAAGTAATGGAGGTACACTCAAATACTACACAAATATTTCATCTCCAAATCAATATATTCTTGTTGTTCTGCACTGGTCTGACGTGTGCACATTCCAAATTAACATTCTTTTGGAAGATATTTTAATGACAGTCTGGAAACCGATCTAAGTATATCTTTAAAGCAAAACTGAGTAAAACAGAGGGATTTTACTTTTTAATAAAAAGTGATCTTTGGTGAATAGAGTTGGACACATTTAAATTCCTCCTCTCAATCCTGGCGTCCTTGATAATGAGTGATGGAATCTTGCATTTACACAATCTAAAGTACAATCCAAACTCTTGAGTTTATATAACTTATTAAAACCTACAGTTAAACATCAAGTGGAGAGATAAAGGACAGCTGATTTAGTACACGGCCAGTAACCACAAGAGACAACAAGGACAGATGTATCATTAGACACTCCTGAGAAGAACAGGTCTTGGAGGAAATCTATCTGTCCACCTTCTCTAAAACTGAATTTCAGTGTATTATTAGGACAATTTCACACTAGAGACTCGGTGTGGATGCAAATCTGTGTGACATCCAGTCAGAGACATTTTAAGAGGAGAAGATTTAAAGACACAGCCACCCATTTGTTTACATTTTAATGCACACTCACTTTAGCAGCAGCCTGGACAATAACGTTTTTGTGTGACTGTGAGCTGAATAAACATCTTATTTGATATATACACCTTTAATTTCCCTATTCAAGTGAATGGAAGCTGTACCTGGATGACTGAAAATAGTTGCCCTCAGGCATTCTCAAGATGGCCACAGAGGAAATGACTTGCCTTAAAAGGTCTTAGGGTTCAGGTGAACTTTGCATGTTCTGCAATTAAGCTGACAGGAATCGGTCTCACTTAATGGATGGAAACCACTAATGATGACGTCTAATTTTTGTGTCAGTCAGTTTTAGTGGTTAACTCAATAGTTTAATAACAGCGAAACTGGTGTATTTTTCTCTGGAGACGTGACCCACAGTGGAAAGCAGCTGCCACAGTAATGAGAAATCACAGTAGTACTCACACTGGCAACATAAACATTCTGTGATTTTGATCTGAATAATGTGAAATGAGATCTGTGGGGGAGGAATCAAACTCCGGTTCAGACAACACAAAACTGCTGAACCAAGAACCAGGAATGAAAACAGTCTGGTTAGATGATCTGACTGAATCACAGAGACGGTTCATAAGGTGTTTATGAATACAAATACAAACACTTTGATTTTGTGAATGGATATCTGACAAGGACACATCATTCCAGAAGAAGTCCTCTAATTGACTCTAATCGGCACAGGAAATTCAAAGACTTTGAGAGATCAAAATAGCCAGAGTTCGGTGTTATAGAGTCAGAATCCCCACAAGTGTAAATGATATAACGCAATCATGATATAAACTTTTTTTGAAGACTATTAAGGGACAGAAAATGAGTTTAACATCATTAGCAGTTTGATAAATTGAAGATAAAAAAACACAGGAAGAAAAGGGAAAAATGACAATCATCATCAGGTTGGTAAAGATTTAATAGCGTTACACGCGTCTTCAGGGCCTTTGGTTCCACAAGGAAATCGTTTCAAGCTTATTAGATAGTAACATAAAGTACGCCTTTTTAATTATGTTCAGCAAGTAATTAGTGGAAAAAAGGGGTTTAAATCATCTCCACGATCCCAGAATTAGCCTGAGAGAAGAAAAAAATACGTGCTGCAGTATCATTTAACAAAGTTAAAAGTGTATGTATGTGGAAACAGCCAGAGTTTTCCCATTGTGAGCAAATGCCGTCAAAGTGCTTTGTTGACTTAGGCAGAATCTCTCCTGGGATGTTGTGAACAAATACCTAAGGGGAGGGCACTCCACAGCCCGTCACATGATGTCATGTGCCGAGCAGATATTGCTACATGTTGTTCTGAAACCAGCTGCCCTGCTACAACACTATTCAACCAGTGACAGCGATACAAAGGGAAAACAAAAGACCCTTCACTGTTTTTTTTTGATGGGTACATTAAATAATAAGACCCTCTGTGCAGATGTTTCCAAAAAAAGGCTATTGTACTACACGGTTACCCAGGACTGCGATTTTGGCAGTTATATGGCTAAAGGACTGAAACTGAAATATTAATGAGCTAAACAAGACCATAAAAATGTATATAACAGATTTAAATCTATGATTAAGAGGCCTAATGATATAGATAGAGACGATAAATTCTGAAAGACTTTATCTCTACATTGGTCCGAGGGAAGTTAAAGATAAGTTTTTCTCTTTCTGAGGCCAAAGGAATTTCCCTTATTTTTTGTCACATGCCTGTTATTGCCCACAGCAGAACTTAACCTGATTGGTCACTGTAGTTATGGGGTCTCTGAACCATGGTAAATCAGTCCCCCCGCTGATTCAACTGTCAGTTTTGTTCACTCAAAAAGGAAGCCTTTTGTTTTTGTGGAAAGTCACAAGCTTCTGTGACCACAATATCTAATATTCAGACATCCAGTGTGAAAACAAATGGTCATGCTTCCAGATTTCAGCTGTAACCTGGCTTGAAGTTTATCTGTAACTTTGTTTGGTTAAAAATAAACAAAAATCAGTTATTGAGCAAGTACATGACCCCGATTCCCAACAGTAAGCTTATAATAATGATTTCTAATTTAAGTTGTCGGGTCAGATTTTGTGGGAAATGCCAGTTTGCCTCCATTCATCATACGTCAAGACAAGTAGATAACGTAACCTGCAATTTTATGTTTCAAACAGAGCTGGCGATAGAAAGTCACAGATTGAAGCTTTAAGTAATATCTGCTCCTAGTCCACGGTCACTGCACACCACAGTGCCTGGAAGATCTCACTGTAGACAACACACCACAGACCTTCTCCTAATAAACCCAAAAATATAATAGACCTCCATTCCCTTCTACTGGATCCACATCGTCTGCATGTGCCCTCTGGGTCAAAAGTTCATATTAAGTGTTACAGTTGTGTGTAACACCACAGATAATGTTCATATCCTCTTGTCAAACAACCGCTATAATGCATAAACCTTCAGTAACAGCAATAATAACACTTTTGCACAATGTCACATTTACAAATACATATAATTCCAACGACTGGTTTAAAAGCGTTGTAAAATGCCAATAATCACACACCCATGACCGTACACTGACCTATATAGAAGGTCACGTTGCTACGTTGCTACAAACCATACTGCTTGAAAAATGAATTATTATAATTAATTAAAAAAACTATTTACTAAACATTGGAGTTTTTAATTACATTGCTCTTGTGGTTTTCAGTTGGCAGTAAGCTGGGATTTAGGCAATACACTTCCTGTCAGTAGTAGACAGGAGACATCTCACATTTACATTTATGCATTTGGCAGATGCTCTTATAAAAGAGACTTACAACGCATTCAAGCTGTCATCTATCTGTAGCAGTACGCTTTATCAGTACATGCATTCCCTGTGAGCCTCCAAAAGTGACACGTTAAAAAACACCATTCAGAAAGAAGGCCAGAAGTTGGAATGCTATTTTAAAACCTGCCCGCTGCTCATACTTTTGACAGCGCTCACGTTATTCAGTCAAGTTAACAGAAGCGTTGTGATTAGATGTGAGCGGGATTGTCTAAACCCTATGTTTGAGGGTAAGTGATCCTGCTCTCTTTCCCATGATGCTCTCTGTTTCCTTCTGTCCTGAAGCAGGTTCAAGTCGTCTCAGTGGGACTGTCACTGAAGGCTTATGTCAGGAGCAAGCAGCCAGCTAATCGTACCACTCAAGGGCCACAAGATTAGATTGGTCAAGCAGATTCTTTTATCACTCAAAACTAACCACAACAAGCCAAACATAACCTTCCATGATGACGCTTTGAATGGCAATCTGTCAACTTCTTGATTATATTAGTAAGTCAAA
>JAZGTI010003035.1:0-12854 GCA_036877585.1 Botia kubotai
CACCGTCTCAGACCGCAAGACCCTTCAGCGGATAGTTAGGACAGCGGAAAAGATCATCGGGGTCTCTCTTCCCTCCATCATGGACATATACACCTCACGCTGCATCCGCAAAGCCACCAGGGACAATGGACAATTTGGAGAACCTGCCTCAGGCCATGTGTTTTGTTTTTGGATTGACTTATGCCCTGCATCTAGACTATCCAAAGTGCATGACCAAGACATTCCATTTAATTCAGCAGGGATTGTTATGTTTGGGCAAGGAGATAAAAGGCAAAGTTTTAGCACTGTCAAATCAGCTTGCCACATAATACCAGAAAACACACGTTTGTTTTTCATACAAAACATCCACGTCTTAATTTTATACACACTATGTGTGTTAAGAGTTCTACAGAGGCATAGTAATACAGTACAAGAAAACATATTCCTGTTCAGAGTCTGGAGAATGTTTATGCTTTACAATGCAAGAAAACCTATTGTGCCTATCCAGAGTTTGGCAAATCTGTATGCAGTATTGAAATACAGTATAAGAATATATACTGTACCTATTCAGATTTTGTGAAATATGTAATAATGCAATGTAGGAATAAAGTTGGTTATAACATATTTTGTTTTTGGTGCTCTTTAGAAATTTATAAAGTGAATTTAAATTGTAAATTAAAATACTTCATGAATGCATTTTTGTTGTTGTACAGACTGGAGTAATTGTTACAAAAAAAACAAATTAGATTTGTCTTATAAAGCAAGTTAGTGCAATTTAGTACTGTATTTTGAGTTACGTAAACTAATACATTTTAATTCTCATAACATATTTAGTTCAAATAACTAACACTTTCCAGTACAGTTATTCCTAAATGTTAAGTGCACTAAACGCAAAATGTCCTGTTTGTTCAACAAGACAAAATTAACTTTTTTAGGGCAATGAGGTACCATAAAGTTTTTAAGTTGAATCAACCTGTATGGGCTTACAGTATAGTAATGATTTCACATTGAGATGATTCACTGTTCTCTCGAACTGCAAAACAAAATATATATCCTTGATCATTTGTTTTTTATATGCATACTTACAATGTTGTATTTGTTGTGCCCTTCTGTGCTTGCTGGGCTGTAATTCTTTTGCAAGAAAAAAAGTTGACATTGTCTATTTATAGTTTCAGCACAGATCTGGTACCTCTAAATCGCACTGGTGGGATGATCTTTCGTGTACTACGTCCTTGTGTGACACAACTTCCCAGGCATTAAAAAAAAAAAGGTCACAAGCCAAGTTTGGGTAGCGGATGAGCGGTGAATCACTTGTTTATTAAACAAAAAAACACAACAATCAGCGCGAGTCCGGCTACGAAACGGCCGGACTTTCTCCGGTTACGGTCTCTTCCTCCGCTCGCCCCTCAACGCCCTCGTTCTCCTGCAGTCCCATTTTATCCTGTTTCTCGACTCACTGCAAAACAACTGTTAGGAATAATTACGAGGGAGGCGTTTCCCTTAACCATTTATAGTCTCCACACCCTACTCTCCGCCAGCAGCGGCGTCAAACCATGCCCTGCTTTCCACACCTTATTGCAT
The DNA here is from genome assembly GCA_036877585.1 of Botia kubotai. Lineage (NCBI taxonomy): Eukaryota > Metazoa > Chordata > Actinopteri > Cypriniformes > Botiidae > Botia > Botia kubotai. The sequence goes on from JAZGTI010003035.1 coordinate 1,561, forward strand.
TCATTTTTAAATATGAGGTTAAACAGTGGGGAAAAAATTATTAGTTAAAATAGTTAAAATTAAAAAATTTTAAAGTTAAAATTATTACAAAATAGTTAACAGAACTATCTGAAAATAAAATTAAAAAATGACAAAACACTTTCAAAGTGCCTGTTAATTTGTAGTTTTTTAAATTTCAGCTGAGGAGCCTGAGGTCACTTTGATTTACTTTCATATGTTTATTCTATTCAGATTTTTTCCTGCTGTTTTTTTAGATAGACGATGATGAGCCAAAATGAAAGAGAAAAAAAAACAATCTACTGCAATGTTGCCTGAGGCACCTTACTGTAAGTATACTTTGTTTGTGATGTTTTAATCATTTAAATTATTGTACAGTCTTAGGTTAGCAAAGCTACCTGAAAAACTATGTACCTAGGACAAACGTTGTTTTAAATGCAAAGTGTAGTAAAACAAAATATTAATTTGATTGTTAATTGATCGAATCTATTTATAATGATTGATTTATACATGATTTTCGAAAGCATTCTACATTTTTTACAAGTACCTAAAACATTTCATAGTACAGTAGCTTTGCAGGTAGGCATCTTCAAGTGTCTTGGAGGTGTTGCCACAGTTCTTCTGGATTTAGTCTGTCAGTTGTTTCTGTTTCTTCATTTAATCCCAGACACACTTGATGATGGTAAGAGCATGTCTGTTTGGAGCATCTATTGTTATCAGACTCCTTTGTGCATACAAAAATCTCACTAGATTATAACAACTGAGGACAAAAGGAACTGTGAAATGTAAAATTTCCAAACATTGTCACATTGCAACAAAACATATGAATAGCTGGCTTAATATCTGTGGTGAAAATAGTAATGTGCCTAAGACTTTTGCAAAGTACTGTATCAATTTGGCTCTACTGTTCCCTTTCAGTCAGTCACATTGACAAACGAACTGACGTATGGGGTCTTGCTTGAGAGCCCCATCTCGACGCTGCGGTCACATCTCTCTCTCTTCTCGGGAGGTCGAGCCCCCTCAGCTGCTCCCCAGTCTGCTGCCTCGGCTAAACGCCCTAAACGCAGAGCACACAGGGAGACCTTAGGGTGACAGTGGAGACTGAGCACGAGGATGACGCGGGACTCCCCCTATCGGGGCGGGTTGTTCATGCGCAATCCGAGCTGATAGCCATGCTTTCCCGGGCAGCTGCAGCCATTGGACTGGCTCGTGGCTGGATGATTGGTTCCTGGGGGCCGCTCGGGAAGCCCAACCCCGCCCCTCCCCAAGCGTGACCCCATCTCTGTGCCGCGGCCTCTACACCTACAGCCCTACACCTGCCCAATCAGCTCAGTGCCTTCCTTTCTGCAGGAAGGATTGGAACGGAGGTTGTCCCCTTCCACCCTGAGGGTGTACGTGGCCACTATATTAGCCCATGACCTAGCAGTAGAAGGTAAGTATTTAGGGAAGCTGGTCATCAGGTTTCCTACAGGGTGCCCGGAGACTGAACCCCCAGAGGCCGCCCCTTATTCCCTTTTGGAATCTTTCTGTAGTCCTCTTGGGGCTACGGGGAGCCCCCTTCGAGCCGTTTGAGTCAGTCGAGCCGAAGAGTCTGTCTCTCAAGACAGCGCACATGACCGCGCTCGCCTTTATCAAGAAGATGGGGGACCTGCAGGCATTGTCAGTTGGTGATTCGTGCCTAGAGTTCATGCCTAGGATTCGTGCCTGCCTACTCTCACGTTATCTTGAGACCCAGGCCTGGCTACATACCCAAGGTTCCCACCATGCCTTTGAAAGACCAAGTGGTGAACCTGCAAACGAGGGAAAGGCCCTCTCCAAACAGAGGTTGGCACACTGGATAGTGGATGCCATTGCCTTGGCGTACCATTCCCAAGGCATGCCGTGCCCCCTCGGAGTGAGGGCTCACTCGACTAGGGGTGTTGCCTCCTCCTGGGCATTGGCGCATGGCGCCTCTAGCAGACATTTGCAGAGCTGCGGGCTGGGCGACACCCAACACCTTTGCGAGGTTCTACAACCTCAGGGTGGAGCCTGTGTCTTCCCGTGTGTTGGGGCCCACTGGCTAGTGGGCAGGAGGACAGGCTTGGTGTCTTTGTTTGCATTGCCTCCCCCCTGGGATGTGCTGGCCTAGGTGCCCCATGTGTAGTGACTCCCCCTTGGTAATCCCACATGTGTATTCTCCACAATACAGTTTCCCTATCGGTGAACCTGTGTCTTTCCCTTGGCGCTGTACTGTTACCAGTCTCTGTGGACAGAGAGCCATCCCAGTAGGTAGGACCTGCACAGAGACATTTCCCATAAGTAATACTGCCTTGTCAGTCTACACCTCATTTCCACACATTACCTCCTTTTAGCGGGGTGTGGTCTCCGCAGTGCCCTTGCCCTGGAACAAGTGTTTTCCCCAGTGTTTCTAGTGGCTATACCAAGAGAGGAAGGAGACCTGTGCACTGAGGTGCCCTCTCCTGGTGGACAGGAACAATCGTCATAACCTCTCCGCACCCAGCTGGGCTGCGACGGGTTGCCTGCGCAGAGCGCTGGACAGGTCACAGAGGCAGGGGAGCTACCGTACAGAGATACACCTTGTCTGCCCGTAATTGCATTCCTAGCCCGTAACGTGGGTCGGCTTGTGGCATTTTCCACAGGGACCCCATACGTCAGTTCGTTGACGTAACGTCAAACGTGACTGACTGAAAGGGAACGTCTTGGTTACATATGTAACCCTCGTACCCTGAAGGAGGGAACGGAGACATTATGTCCCCCTGCTGCAAGCCTGATTCACCGCTGATTGACCGGGACACATCTCGGCTCCTCAGCACAAACCTGAATGAAAACGAGCTGTGGCCGGCTTTATACACACGCTTCCGGATAGGCATGACTCGGCCCACAATTCTCTTGCCAATGGCTCTTTCCTCTCGGTCCAATGTTCACTGTCACGTTTATTTTCCACTGGAAGGTGATTGGGCTCTCAGGCAAGACCCCATACGTCAGTTCGTTGACGTAACGTCCTTCAGGGTTACATACGTAACCAAGACGTTCTGTAAAAAATGCAAAACTCTGTTTCAAAGAGGAACTTACAATGTTATATAAACATTACATTGTTTTTTTAACAAAATGGCACTTAATTTAAACAATATACTAATAACATTATTGTTATGGCTGTAAACGAATGTACATTGTACAACTTGTACCAGCATGCACAAAAGTGCAAGTGCTGGACTAATAATGGGTCTCACAGTCAACAATTTTTAAATCTAATGATTCTGTTTTTCTTTTGTTTAGTTCCATCTCCTTCAACAACTGCCAGCCAACCAACTACCAATGTGATCTCTATATTGAATAAAGGTGACTGCAGCAGAGTATACCCACACCATAAATCCCAGGATGTGGAGCAAAATATTGCTGTGACCCTAAAACATGCCCCAGATCGAGGAAAAACAGCAATTCAATGCATTATAACAATTGATTGTATCAGTTATATATACATTATATCGGATAATGCAGTAAGGGTCAGTTACATTGTTACTACAATAGTACAAGTTATTTAAATAAATAAGTGTTCAACCGTTTCTATCTCTAACTTATTTGAATTCCCAACATTAATCTTTTTCGAAACATTTTTCTTAGGCAGATATATTTATTGTCTTGGGCCGATGACACCGATATGACTATTGTGAGTCACGGTTATAGCGCCACCAACTGGCAACAGGAAGTGTTACTTAAAACAAACTTTAAAATAGTCAACCTACATTTAGCCAAGTACTTCAGACTTGGTCAGAATAATAGCTAATATAAAATTTGTGATAACTTAAATATTTTTGACATGGCATGACGTCAACTTTGTCATGAAATTTGGCAAATGTTATGCCACGACATTGAAGATGGTAAATTGTGAAGGGTGAATCGTAAACAGTTTTAACATGGCAAGGCAATACATTTATGGCAAAAAAGTACAGGAAGTGGCTCATATCTTCCACATACATTAGGTGATTTAGATCAAATTCGAACTGTATGTGTGGGTCATAGTGGTAGATCACATACATCTTTCTATTGTGAGTCAGTCATAGCGCCACCAGGTGGCAGCAGTAAGTGGACTTTAAATAGTCCAATATTATTTACAGTTAAATGCAAGTGCCCACTATGCATTGTTTTCAGAGAAGTTAATTGCATTTATTAGGTAAACCGGAACCGAGGACACTTCCCACAGGAACAGAAGTACTGGCTCCACACTAAATCTGTCTGTCTTTCATTTTCCCAAGTCCTGTAGTCAGCTGGATTCAAACTCTGAGACCAGATGGTGGGGGACTGGATGGAACGACCCCTGAGACAGATCATCAGGATTTGATAGACTTCCTTAGTAAACTTACTGTTATATACATGCCTACCTTTAGCCTAGTTGTTTTTATATTTTGTTCCCTGCTTAGTCACAGCAGACTAAGTATGGCTGCAATTAGTAACATTATGCTTCGCCATTTTTGTTGATACAATTTGTCAGTGCCTGACATATCAAATATAATTACAACCGTCAGTTTCTCATCAATCAACTCTGTTCATATCCAATAGTTACAAATTGCAGCTTTAACGTGGCAGAGGAAAACTGGCTGTCCCGGTTGAGTATGGATTCTCCCAAGTTTTTTCTCCATCAATACATCATTGGAGTTTTGGTTCCTTGCCACTGTCGCCCTGTTGACTTGCTTGCTGGGAGACTGCTGAAGTCTAACTTAGCCTAGGATTTTGTAAATTGTAAACTATTTTTATTGTATATATTTTATGTATATATTGTATGCATGTATTTTACTTTTGCATGTTGTGTGTACTATGGTACTACTGCAAATCCCTTATACCCATCCCGTAAGATGTTGTCTTTTTATATGCCATCTCCATGAGGGTATTACAAGACAACGTTCGTTCGCTGACCATAAGGATCTGGAAGGGTGTAGATGTGTATGAGTTTGTGACGGTAACTGGTGCAGAGCCAGAAGGGGTTTTGTATGCAAGGAGTAAAGATTTGAATTTGATGTGTGCGGCAACTGGGAGCCAGTGAAGGAAGATAAGGAGAGGTGTGACAGGCTCTTTTAGGCCCGAGCCTAAGTCGAGCTACTGCATTCTGGATTAGTTGTATGTAGGTGTATATTTATAGACCTATCTGTTGTTAAAGTTGTTTTTAAAGTGGTGGAAAATTATCTTGATAGAAAACAATTTAACTGAAAACATGAAACTGTTCTTGTATTTCTACTAGTTGCTGGAAATGTTGTTTGAGACTGACACAAGACTACAAAGAGACGAAAAAAAAAATACAAAACATTCTTTTAAATACATTTCTTTTAATAGAATTAGTAAACGTTAGTTCTGGAACATTAAAAATGCCATTATGCCTCTTATTAAACGAATATAAAAGCAGTCTTACTTTTTCCGGCGTCAGTTCCTTTAGAGGTCCCTCCACCACCCCTTCTCCACCTTTGTTTTCCACCCACATAATCACACAAACTTGTAAGTTACATTCTGCACTGACATAAAAAAAAGAAAAGAAGGAAGAGTAAATTTGGTAGAGTACACAGAGTACACATCATCCAATGACACATACTCATTGGTAGAGTACACATTAGCACTTAGAAAACAGGGTCTCGCATTACCTTATAATACCTGTTTTGCGCATCTGATGCTAAATTTAAAAACTTTCTTCCTTACAGCGCTGGTAACAGCAGATGGAGCAGCAAAAGCAGTGCTGCCATGTTACTATCCCAGTCTAAAATGTTAGATACCTTATAGTTACCAACTTAAATCTGCACTGTTACATTTATAAATGCATAAATCCACTAGTCTCATCACTAACCTCATTATTTGATTTTTTTATTTGGAAAACTGTCATATGTATATACGTACATAGCGATGTCAACAAGTACACAAAGAATCATGAGCAAATGAAACTTACCTGCTCACCATCAGATTTGCATCCCCTAAAAAACTTGGCCAGAAAAACTCGGCTCCTACTCTTACTTTATAAAAAGAAGCAAAAGGATCTGAAAAACATAAGAAATTGTGTATGCATATGTAAATATATTAGATGCCGTTTCTTTGATTGTCTTGCACAAACTTATTCACAGTATTCTGAATAAACCAAACAAATATTTACTTAAGGTATCAATTACAAATTATTCAGAAGACCTACCATAACACAATAAAGATAACTACATACTTCAAATAATAGGTCATCTAAATCTTTTAATTTTATCCGTCTTCAATAGTATGTTACACTACCTGAGCCTTCTGAAACATGTTCGTTCTTTCTTCAGCTCTATTCTAAACCATTCATGATCTAAGACCTGCTGTAAAGTCACACTGTAGACTGGATCCTGAATCAAGCACTGGGTTAATAAATCTATGCATTCTGTTCAAGGTTTTACAAGAGAGTTTGTTAGTTATGTACAGTATGTTCTCCTCATGTAACTCACTAAAGTTCTCATACACGTTCTCATTATTGCTCTTTTTGGTGCTTTTCTCTCACCTCTGGATAAACTGGCGTGAAAGTTCAGTATATTTGTCATGGAGCCCTCTTTATTTTTAATGCTATGGACCCGATGTCCATTTACCATTCTGTACAGTATAAAGCCACAGGATCTTATGGTTAATGCTTCTGCTAGATATCTCTGTCTCTTAGAGTTCTCATCTGGAAGTGCTTGTCCTGTTTACAAAGGCAAGAGATGTTCAACAATTTAACAAACATATCATTTGCAGAATGCATCAATTATAACATTATCTTATAAAATCTAGACCTATCTATTGAATCTATAATGTGATTTAATTCACTGACCATGGTATTGTCTGACGTCCAAGTCAATGTCAACAAGTTTACCAAGACCAAAGTCTATTAACTTTAGTTGTTGTGTTGTCTTATTGATCAATATGTTGTTAAAACTGATGTCACGATGGACCACACCCCGGTCAAGACAGTCTTTTGCTCCAAGTAAAACTTGTATCATTATGTCACGTGCCATAAATTCACGTAGACGATTCCCTTTGCGCTTGACAAATTTGGCCAAGGTCTCACAGGGATGTGGGTATTCTAAAATCAAGATGCGTCCTCCTGGCTGACTAAACCACTCATACATTTGTAGAACATAGGGGCTTCTCGGAGATTGTGACAATATCACATTTAGAGCCACTTCTACTTCCAGACGTTTGGCATACCCAGGCTAGATAAGAGAATTTAACAAAAGGTTTATGACTATGAAAGGTTTATCACTAGGACTAGGAGTAATCTTTAATTTCATAAATTATTTGTGAGATATGAGGGGTCTTAAAGGTTTGAGAAAATTAATAAAAATGCTTCCATTTCGCTTCTGTTTCTATTCTTATAATAGATTTTCTATGTGGTCTTAGACTTTGGAGTCCCTCTATATTATATTTAGATTTATCAAATCATTTTCAAGTCATCAACTTACAATGTTAATAGCTTTGTCAAATATCCTCTTCTGAACAATTTTTATAGCAACCTACAAAAAGACAAGTTAGGCAAGCATTTGTATGTTTATTAAATCAATCAATATATGCAAGGACTCTGGAATAACAATTGTAGAAAAATGTGACTTACTCTCTGACCATCATCTCTGCGAGTCCCCTCAAACACTTGGCCAAAGGCTCCTGATCCCAGGTTTGGTCCCATTTTATAAAGGGAAACAAATGGAACTGAAAAACAAAATATTAACATTTTAAAAAAGTTACAAATATTTTTGTATGTTTATTTGATAGTGTTATAAAAACTCATAGTAGTGATGTAAACAAAAAAATATTCCTTTAAATAATCAAATGGAAACCGTTTGCAGTCAACAAAATAAATAAAATAATAGTGTACAGACATAAAATAACGATAATAATGAAAACAGACTTACCCTTAACTGGCTCAGGATTAGTTAGATATATAGGGGGGGTCTGTCCATGATAAAATGAACTTGGGACAGGCAGCGGCTCTGATTTGGATGAGTTTGTTTTGGTCGGCTTGGTTGTATCTGTAGGCTCCAGAGTAGATGGACCTGGGATAGGCTTGAACTCTGAATCAGATTTAGAGCACCTGAATTCAGATGACATGGGTTTAGACAGCTTGGATTTAGCTGGATCTCTTATTTTAGGAGTCGATGGGCCTGGAATAGGCACTAACTTTGAAACAGATTTAGCCCACTTGGGTTCAGATGACCTGGGCTTAGCCATCTTGGATTCAGCTGGATCAGTTGTATCTTTCATCTCAGAAGTTGAGGGGCCTGGGATAGGTGCTAACTCTGAACCAGATTTAGCCCACTTGGGTTCAGATGACTTGGACTCAATTGTATTACTTTTCTCCAGAGTAGATGGGCCTGACACAGGCACCAACTTTGAATCAGGTTTGACTGAATCTGTCTCAGTTCTCTGCTTAAGAATTGATTGGCCTGAGACTGGTATTAACTCTGCCTGGTGACTAGGCTCTTGATAAACTGGCCCATCCATTGGCCAAGGCCTAGATGGACCAGGCTGGGGATCAGTGACAAGTTGATCAGGCTGCATCCCCACTTTGTTGCCTCTGCGGTAAAAGATAAAGGTATGTTTTACTGACCGCCATGTTTTACGGAAGAATGAAGATATGCCTTTCTTCCTTTTTGTTTGCTCATCTACAAAAAAAGAAACACACTTTGAGTTAACGAATCTAAACAAAAAGTAAAGCATAGAATGTCTTACAAAAATGTCTTTAACATTAAACCTTTACAATGGGCCTTTATAAACTATGTTAATCCCTTAAAAAATACTAAAACTAGTATGTGAACTAATAAATATATATTAAACAGAAAAACATGCTAATCGCGGTCAATCATTATACATTCAAAATGTAAATTTAAAGGAAAATATGTTTGCATAAGCTGGTAATCATGTGCAAAAAAACGCCTGTTTTCATTTCATTTTTGTGTCGATATTTTAGCTTTTCTTGAGCTGCCAGGTCCAGGTAAAGCACTGGCAGTCAGTTCTGAGAACCTGTTCCCTGTTAGCGTGGAATGCGCCTTCCATGTATTATGTCTATGGGACCGCTCATCCATGTACAGTCATTTTCCAACAGAAGATAACGGTGTCGGCGAATACCAGTAATTTAAATGTTCGCATTGTTGGTAAAAAAAAATGTACCGTAGTACACATGACTTTTTGTCATGAATAAACATATAATGTGCTTAAAAAGACCGTCTGAGTAGCTGTAAGTGTGCGCGAAACTAGCTCATCCAGCACATTTCTGCATCAGCAGCTGTTGGTATGTGATGGGCAGGCCAAACGGTTAATGTATCACTCAGCATTTTCTTTACTGTGCCAGGTTCAAAGCAGTTACAAATAAGAAGCAATATTTGCGTCCAGTTAATTTCTCATGTGGCAAATAAACCACTCTGCGTCGGGGTCTGGTCCTGATCATTATTCCTTACAAGTTTTATGTAGGAATTTTATTTATGTTACTGCGGTTGGTATTGTATATTTATAAGGTATAATTTTTCCACGTCTTTCTGATGTTATTACTAACCTTGCGGGTCGGTGGTGTTCCTACCAATTTCCCGGGCTGAGATGTCCAGTGTTAGCTGAGCATCTACAAACACCTGGCTGCTGGGCGCCACTGACTCTTGCATTGGAGCAATGCTTGTACTCATGTTGTCAAGCAGTTGTCGACTTCGTTCACTGTTCAAGTGATAATCTTTGCCTCCGCTCCGACTATCAACTGAACTGATCCTGCAAGTGCGTGATAATGGTTCTTTGTAGCATGACTTTCGGTCTGTACAGACTTCAATCATTATTCAGATGATCATCCCGCCTCCGCTGAGACTCTCAACTGAACTGAAGGCGGCAGCTTGGTGTGCGTCTTATATAGAGTCGGAGTGTGATGTCATCTTGACGCTTTATTGTTTTGATTTGTCAGAAAATTCCATAAGGGGCGGAGCACAACACTTCTCTCATTATATCGAATTATGTGAATGTGACTATCGTGTCCGTTCGAACAGAGCTTTACGCAGGGTTTTATAAGATAGGATATTTTAGATTTTCTTAGACAAGTGAATTACTTAAAGCTACCTAAGCTTTAAATAGGTGTATTAAATGCATTTACAATATGGTCACATTCATCAATAATCCTGTTTAATATAAAAAATTTTTTTTTTAAAGTTCAGCCTCATTGACAGTTATGAATTACATTAGACTACATTAATCATGTAAATTATAATTCTACATTGCGAAATAGTTTGCAAACGTAAATATTTATGTCAGTCCTTTAACATTTCTAACATAAACTTGTCAAGTAATAAATGTATAGTGCAGATACTAATAGAGATTGTGAACCTATTTAATGCCACATTGCGTGTTGGGGTGGTGCTGCCATCTTAGGAGAATCGCCCTCTGCTGCTGATACTGAATATAATATAGATACTTCCTTTTCATGGTATCTTTGCAAGAAAGAGAGGCTGTTTTATTGCACTGTGTAACAATTTGATGATTTCACAATTGTTTTGTAGAATTTTGTTCACAATGTATCTGGTTACCATATGTCACTTGCTACTGCTTCAGCCATCATAGAGTGAAAAATACCCAAATAAAAATGTTCAACTATCAAAAGTCTATCCATTTCTATGTCGAGAATGCAGGCTGGACCAGGAAGGCCAGTTCTCCTCTGGCACGTTAAAGCTGCAATTTGTAACACTTTTGGATATGAACAGAGTTTATTGTGATGATTTATAGTTAATTACTGATGGAAAACTGATGGTTCCAACTGTATTTGATATTGAATTGCAGCCATAACATCACACTGCTGTGCCTAAGCAGGGAACAAAATAAAGCTAAAAGTTATGATGTATATAATGGTAGGATTACTAAAGAAGTCTATCAAATCCTGATGATCTGTCTCAGGGTCATTTCATCCAGCCCCCCACCATCTGGTCTCAGAGTTTAGATCCAGCTGACTACAGGACCTTGGGGAATAAAAGACAGACAGATTTAGTGTGGAGCCAGTACATCTGTTCTTGTGGGAAATGTTCCCAGTTCACCTAATTAATGCAGCCTAATAATCCCTTAGGGGATTTGAGTAATAAATTCATATGACTATGTGTAGGCAAGATTAAAGAGGTGGGTCTTTAGTCTAGATTTAAAAAGACAGTGGTATCTGCCTCCCAGACAACACTGGGAAGACTATTCCAAAGTTTGGGTGCCAAATATGAGAAAGATCTACCACAAGCACTTGTTTTTGAAATTCTGGGTACTAACAGTTGGCCAGAACCTTCAGATCGCAGTGAACGTGAAGGACTATAATAGGAGAG
>JAZGTI010003035.1:12904-33210 GCA_036877585.1 Botia kubotai
AAGACAGACAGATTTAGTGTGGAGCCAGTACATCTGTTCTTGTGGGAATGTTCCCGGTTCCGGTTTACCTAATTAATGCAGCCTAATAATCCCTTTGAGTAATAAATCTATATGACTATATGTAGGCAAGATTAAAGAGGTGGGTCTTTAGTCTAGATTTAAAAAGACAGAGTGTATCTGCCTCCCGGACAACACTGGGAAGACTATTCCAAAGTTTGGGTGCCAAATACGAGAAGGATCTACCACCAGCACTTGTTTTTGAAATTCTGGGTACTAACAGTTAGCCAGAACCTTCAGATCGCAGTGAACGTGAAGGACTATAATAGGAGAGGAGCTCGCTTAAGTATTGAGGAGCTAAACCATTCAGGGCCTTGTAAGTAATAAGCAAGATTTTAAAATTTATACGGTGCTTGATAGGCTGCCAGTGTAGAGTTGACAAAACTGGGCTTATATGGTCATACTTGTTAGTTCTCGTGAGAACTCTGGCCGCTGCATTCTGAACCATCTGGAGTTTTTGGATTAATCTTGCAGGGCAGACACCAAGTAGGGCGTTGCAATAATCAAGTCTTGATGTCATGAATTAATTTTCAGTGTCTGGCTTAGAGAGCATGTGTCGTAGTTTTGATATATTTTTAAGCTGAAAAACAGTTATACAAACATTGGAAATATGGCTTTCAAACAATAAATTGTTATAAAAAATGACACCCAGATCTTTTTTCAGAGGTAGCATGTATAAAGTGAAATGTAGGGACCCAAGAACTGAGCCCTGTGTAATTTTGGGGAATTGACTCATTTAATGTAATGTAATCATCCCATTTTAACCATGTTTCTGTCAAGCAGAGCACATCTAGGTTTTGATCTGTGATTATATCATTAATAAAAAGTGCTTTAGTAGAGAGAGCTCTAATATTCAGCAAGCCACGCTTTATTAATTGTTTGTCTCTATTATGTATCTTTTTTATTTGTTTAACATTAATTAAATTACCATATAATTGTTTACGGGTTTTTTTGTATTTACCAGTCCGGGGGACAGACACAGTCTCTATATTTTAGCATTTAGGTAATTCTATGTGTTGCAAATTATGTGACATCTGTGGCATGTGACGGCTGGCAGACAGTTGGTTAAGCAAGTCTGTCTGCTTCCTGACCTGGACCCCAGTTAGTCAAATATTAGTAGTATTAGTAAGACTATATGCCAAATTTCTAGAAAAACGAGCAGCCCCAACCCTAGAGGGATGGAGTCCATCTCTTTTCAACAGGTCAGGTCTACCCCAAAAACGTTTCCAATTATCTATGTAGCCTACATTATTCTGTGGACACCACTGAGACATCCAGCCATTTAGTGATGACAGTCTGCTATGTATTTTGTCACCACGTGTTGACGAAATATTGATTATTCATATTAACAAATACGTAATTTATTGTATCCCATTTATAGGTAATCCAATATCCTGTTGAAAAATGTATTTTATTAAAAACTACACTAGCAGCAAGAAGTTATTTGAATATTTATTCTACTCTCTCCAATAATTCTGTTGTTTGCCACCTAAATTTGATCCAACAGAAATTTAGAATGTGCAAGCTACTTAATTCTGAATGATGCACAAACTCAGTGTTTACAAACCCAACCCAACCTTATGATTACTGCAAATAAGTGTCCCGCTCAAAGTCCTTCACAGCATGTCAGTGAGAGGTGATTGCACAGGCAGTTGAATGTGACTTTGAGTTCCATTTTTACAGGTTTTTCAGATCACATAAGAACTGTAAGTATTGATGTTTATAATTTACAGACAAAAATGCAGATATGACATGTATAATGTGACAATACTGCATTATATACATACTGTTCTTACTGTACATATTGTACAGCACTGTTCTTTTCCTAGCTAACTTTCATTTTTAAGGTAACTTGAATTTTTCAAATTTATTATTTATAAAATTACAAAATTACAAAATTATTTATAACTTTTATTATATATATATTTCAAATTACTCTTAGTTATTAGGTTATATCATATAAAAATATTAACTGACAGATGGATCAATGGCCAATGGCAAGCATGTCCAAGACGATAAAAATGTTTTTTTAAACTACCTTCCATTGCTATTTTCCAGTGTTCTGTTAATTTTAAAAAAATTTTAAGATATATTTTATTTGAGTTTTTTTTAAAGCAGCCATCCTTTGAGCATTCCTTTAATCTACTTTTTAAACAGTTTTAAAAGAGTTCTTATGTGTGCTGGACTTTCTTAGGCTGATTTTCCATCATTCAGTGGTTCTTAAGGTACAATTTATATTTGTGTACAGAGAAAATGTAAAACTTTTAAGTATAAACCTTTAGATAAAAAGGTTTAAAAAGTCCACACTTTTGACTGGTAGTTACCAGCTACACTTTATAACTAGCTAACTGCTAGTTATAATTTATGTTCGTAAATGTTATTTTTGTAACATGTTTATTTATGTAGATTTATACGATTTATTTATGTCAGTCACACATTAATATATTTTTGAATAAATGAATTGCTTTGGATACAAACAACGAACATAATGTCATTGACCCAAACACATTTTACCCAGCTGTGGTAACTTGATATCTGCAGATGTAATTTAATGTCTTGTTTTATTCTCTGCAGACATTCCAGAAGAATTTCATGGATTCTATACCTTTGTATTACTATATTCAGTAAGAATGAAAAACATTTCACACACTTCATAAGATCTTATATATGTATGGAATGAATGACACTAAATGTTGTTTCTCTCATGATGTAGAATGTTTTTATCACCGCTTTTGGTTTTGGCTCTGAGTCTGTGTATAGTGAAGTACTGCTGCAGATTCTGCACGACAGGTGACATAGACACACACATTGACTCAGATTTGGATGTGTCAGTCAATGACCGTGTCTTTGTTATTCCCATTGATGAGAGAGACGAGCCCGATTCTGACACAGAACCTGACTACAGACCACCACCATATGATCTAGTGTGCCCTCCCCCATCATATAGAGAGGTCTGTCTGACTGTCTGTCTATCTGTAATAAATCTGTTAATAAATGAAAGTCAAATCCCCCGGCTGTCCATCAACTAAACAAAAATCCCATTTTCTTTACAGTCCAGCATGAAATTCAATTTTTCCAGTGGTCAAGAAACTCTGTACCCAGAAATGGAGGCTTCCCATGGGTCAGTGGACATGCCACCTCCCCCGTATGCACCGCCCTTAAATGTCATGTCACAGACACCAAGCCATCAACAACCATGTCACAGCTGAATGTATATTTTTGATGTGTTTTATTACTGTCTATTACTAATAGAACTAACATCTTTGAAGTTTACATTGACAAAGCTTTAAATTTAAGTTAAAGTTCATACTAAGTACACGGAGACTCTAGGGATTTAACATTTTTAACACTTTTAAAAACATTTTCCAGGATAATCATTTAGTTCTTCAAAGCAAGAAAAACAAAGTCCCCTTTAAACGTCAAACATACTTTACGGAAGATATATATAACAGGTTTCTGTTGTCTATGACTATGATATGTAATCAATAAAGATAAGATGTGGTTTTACCTTAATGACCTAATTCACCAAAGTCTGTCATACAGTTACTCAACATGAGTCCTACGGGAGGTCTTTTAGCGATTGTACGTCAGAGATAATGCTTATCTTGTAAAGAAAAAGCTGATTGCTTTTGTGAACCTTGTCAAGAGGTGTAAGCCAAACTGGGACAGCGTCTAACTGGTATTAATACTGTAAATAAATAAATACTATTTTCTATTCTGTTAATTTCTGTATATCAAGTATAAATATACTGTATAACTGTATATCCATGTATTTGGTCCCTCTCTCTACATTTTGAGGTCTGGTCACAAAAAAGATACAAATGCCATAACTTTATAAACTTTAATAGTAACATATGTAGTGACATGTTTTTCACGTGTAATCATGTTATTGCCCATGTGAAATTCATGTCTTTTCTATAAGAGTTTTCTTACTGGGGTTAAGTATTTTTTGTGAAGCCGCTGTGAAACATTGTAATTTTCTTATTTGGCACCAACATAACTTAATATATAAATTAATTCTGCCTTTATTTCCTTAAAGCTAAACAATTCCTGTAAATTACAACATAATCATAGCATTAATACATCCAAGATAATTCTAATGTTTCTTTTAATTTTGAGTGCTAAATGTATTCTACAGTATTTACTGACAACAGCTTCTATACAACTATACAGCCCTAAACTCACAGAAATAACACATACATATAGCACTGTACAGAACCCCTTTTAAAACAACTACAGATTTACATCACTTCCTTTTCCTTATGAAATAAAAACTAACTTTGTCATGTTTTTTGTGTGTGTGAAAACTCTAAACAAAGGTCAAGTTTGCATACATACAGAGTTAACCAGACTGCTAGTCCTTGTGAGTAATGCAGAGAATTAAGGAGGTCTCAGAAGACCCAGCCGACAGGGACCCATTGGTGGTCTGTGTTGAGTCTGTCTAATGCTCCCCTGAGGCTTTGGTATGCGCCATCCAGATTATCATTCACAATGCTCAGGTCAAAGTAGTGACTATAAGCTCTCTGAATTCTTTCACTTTCATCCACTGTTCGTTTGAGCTCAGAGTCCTAGAGAGAGAGATATCTGTATTTGTTCATCTTTATTATATTTTACACATTTTATACATTTATACATCACACTAAATGAGGTGTTCAAATATTGAACAGAAGTTGAACGGAAGAAGCCCACCCTGGTCTCTAATTCTCTGTAAAATCAAAGAATTACCGTCATTTGTTTAGTCACAACACCAGCTTCAATGGCAGATCTGTTCATGTCCTTCAGAACTTCAAAGTTTGGGGCTTCAATGAACACCACGTATGGAAGAAACTTTGCTGTTCGCAAAACTTTCAGAGCCTGTATTAGGACAAGTAAATGTGCTTTGTGAACTTTCATTGTTTAAAATCAGTTTACAACATAAAAAGTCTGATTTTTACTAAAGACACAACATTAAAGGAATAATCTGATTACAACAGAAAATAATACCAGTTTCATTGAGTGTACAGTAATGCAATTACTATCAAAGTTTATTGGGTGAGAAATCAGAAATATGATGCTCATATTAAGCGCTTTTATTTATTTTTCTGTGCATATATTTATCTTTTTTGACCATTTGTTCTACTCAAATAGGACTCCCTTTCTATGCAGATAAAATTTCTGTGGAGTTTGGTCCATTCTAACAATGTTTTAAGGACATTTATTAGTCCTCAAAACATTTATTATCTTTTTCATAAAGGTTGTTATCAACATAAAGGTTGTTATGTGTTTTTATCACACCTGGCCTGTGCACACACAATGTTTAAAGAACCATGACTTTTTAAACTGTTTATTATGAATGTTATGATGAATGGCCACCTGTGGATTTACATCCAGAATGCAGATCTTCCCAGAGTCCACAACCCCATGGATAAAGTCAATTTTGGTGCCATACAGATTTCCATCATATTCTCCATGTTCCAGAAAATGACCACTTTTAATGTCTGCCTCCATTTTGCTGCGAGACATGAACAGATACATCTGGCCCTCCTTCTCATCCACCTTAGGTTTACGAGATGTGTCTGTCCACAGGGACAAAATTCAGGGACAGTTTCACATTAGCATTGCAAATAATCTGATTCATAAATAAACATGTTTATTGAAGCATACAGTATATAAGGTACGCTTTTCATAAAGGTGATGTGTCTTTCTATTAAAATCGCCTTCTATAACAATCTTCTATAATAATCAGAGACAACTATTCATAAGCTACCTATAGGCTGATTTTTTAAAATGTGTTTTTGGCAGCAAAAAATAATTAAAAAATTTAATATAAATGCACTGACAAGGAGTGGTAGTTCCGTAGCGATGTGGGTCTGACACCAGAAGTTTATTTTTCAGGCTGCGACGTCCCACGCCCTGTGCTCCAATCAGAACCAGTGTCTTTCTTCGGAATGGTGGCACTTTGGCCACTTCCTCATAGATCCTCAACTCATGTCGATCAAACTCTGGGTGAAAAGATCTCATTGTTTTTTAATCTGATATAGTCATTATCCATATTAACTGGTTTGTCAGTTCCATTTCAGCTCACCAGAGAATTTGCCTTTTCATGGAGCTTTCATTTCATTTTCTTTATGAGTAAATGTGTCCAAACACCTTTCAATTCATAAACCTGTAACACCTCTGAAATGAAACTGACTTCCAGACATTGCACATAGCACATTAACACATATGACTGCCATTTTATTAGCATCAATTTAGTCCAAACAAAATCTGTATAGACAAACTCACTGACAACAGACAACAGTCACAACAAGAGAACGTGATACATGCGCATCCTTCGGTGCTCACGCAACACACACTGAGTAGTCTGTGTTTACCAGCATTCTTGGTGGTCAAATACATCATCTTCTTCTTCTTTTTACCCCCCGTCCCTGCACACAGATGCCCTGCAGACATCAGCACACATCCTGGTAGTATACACAGACTACACGACTCCTTTCTACTGCAGGAGTCAAACACACTACATAATCATCAAACTACAGAGTTCATTTAACTTTGTGTTCAATTACCCACTCCACAATTTTTAAACACAATTTTACTTATGCAGCGTGCTGGTCATGCCTTAGTTTTTCCCCCAGGGGGCAATACTTGCTCCTGCTTCAGTGTGATGATGTCATGCTGTTGGATTTAAAGGTGGGGACTTATGCAGAGCTGTAGTCACACATTCACGTTCGGTGACAGTCTATGAGAGGTATTAATGGCTCTGTCCCAAATGCTATAGTTAGCGGCTTTGCTGTCTTTTACCTTCATAGTTATATGAATTGCTTATACCTGCATAGTAGCAATTTGCAACAGTGTGTTTACATTTAGGCATTTGGCAGACGGCATATCCCCACTGCTATTACATTATACTATACATTGATTCTGAGTATGTGCAATCCCTGGGATCGAACCCATAACCTTGGTGTTGTTAACGCCATGCTCTAACCACTGAGCTACAGGAAAGATGTTTTTTCAAGTAGCAGTTATTATGTCAAGTGCAATGTACTGGACTCGTAAATTTATAATCTATCTTTATTTTCCTCGTCAACTATGTGAACTTGTCAACTTTTTTTACAGGCTTGCCACAGTGTATTTTCAGATAATGCTGCTTTATGGTTTCACATCCTCATCAAACTCATAATTACAAGATGAAAACTTTGTTAAATTCAACAAAAACATTACAGTTCCCAACAGTTAAAGGTTTACATATTTCTGCTTGAAGTCACTGTGTCACTGTAACCTGGACTTTTTTTTTGTTATTAAACATACAGTCAAAAGAAGGCACCCTAAAAAGCAGCATAACATTTTTGAGCTGCTTTTGTTGTCAGGATCGTGCTTCAAAGCCTGTCATAAAAACTTAAGTAAATATTGCAGTTTTGTGTTTCAATTTTAACTGTTTTTTACATTTCCTGTTGTTTGTTTGACTGTGTATTTTGTGGTTTTAATGTAACCTGACAGATAAATTGCTCATGAATCGTTCTAGGATATTAGTTTTGTTGTCCACATGGAGATTTCCCTGCTGAAAAAACAGCTAAAACCAGCCAAAGCTGGTTGGCTGGCCTTCCAGCCTGAACAAAACTCATTTAAAATCAGCCTGCTAAACTAGTTTAATCAGCTAAAATGATGCTTTTGTTTTCTAACTCCGTCTCATACCCCTTCTTACAAACCATTTTTATTCAAACAGAAGTCTGGGTGCAGTATAAATATTTCATTTCATGCCCCTTCAGAGTTTTACAACTTTTTTACAAAAAAAAAAACAAATCAATGAAAACTTGCTGTATTATTTGCAAGACTCTCAGACTCTTGCCTGCCAGAATCTCTCTCTCTCTTATATTTAAATATATTGACCATCATCCATAACTTATTTACTGATTATTAAAAAACCCATATGAGACAACCACTAAAATAAACATTTCTGCTTTGTGGAAATTCAATATTTAAGCACTCTTTCTCAATATATACAAAATAATCATAAAACAGCATGGTAACATTCCACAGAACAATTGTCTGTGTAAATAATTCATAAATTGAATTGAATTAAATTCATTTATCTCAATCACTTTACAAACTAATGTGTAACCCTTATTTGTGTGTTGTGTCTTACCTGTGCTAGTGAACTCCAGGTCTCTCTTGACAAAAGCTTTTCTTTTCTCTTCTAGAAGCTGACTAGGGATCAGACCAGCACTTCCTCCTTCCAGATGACACGCCTGCAGGCAAGATCAGACTTACCATCAGACCTCCACCATAGAGCTTCACAGAAAACAGTTTACCCAAATCTTTTTTGTCACCTGCCACCAGTTGGGATCTTCCTGATTGAAGATCTGAAGAATGTCCCCACTGCTAAATTTCAGTCCAGCTTCTTTACAGGGGATAAGGTTGTCATGAGTGGGGTTATAGTTAAAGTGACATTTTACGTAGGCCTAGAGAAACAGCAGAGAAAGAGAGAGACATCAGCACAGAAACACATAGTCAGTGTTTCAACTATTGGAATCAATGACAGAATTTTCATGTTTGGGTGAACTATCCCTTTAAAAGAGAGAGAGCAAGGAGAGAGAAATATGAGTTTGCCAGCCAAAATCCTGTTGTCATGGCAACAGAGTCACCTGCCATCCTGTGGAATGTTACTATTAAGAAAAACACATTAAAAATATGTCTGGATTACATCATTGAAAGAGCCCACACATACACACTGACATCAATAACAAATATCCACATGCAACACAACCTCCTAACCCAACACAACACTGCTCCAAGGCAACACATGCCCTTAACATTAGCTACCACAACAAACACCTACTGCAGCACTATCCTTTAAGAATATTTTAACCATATTAGTAACATAACACTGCAATGTCCAGTCTCATGTTGGCAGCAGGCATAGGAAGCTGTTTGTTTATTTCAGAAACACCTGAGGGCTGCCACAGATGGAATCTTTGAGTTTTACAGAACCCAGGCAGTGGAACTTGCTTACATTTCAGTTCCTTTTTTATAAGACCCCCCCTCTGTCACTGATCAGTTGTTCATTACTGGAATTTCTGGTGGACTGTCTGCCAGCTCCAAAGATAAAATGAAAACTTCAAAAGCTTTTGAGAATGTTGAAGGTAAGTTTCAAAGTGCTGACTTGCAGATTGTCTTAATGGGCGCAGAGGCTCTGTGACAGACAGAGGGGTTTGGCATGACCCACTAATCTCCCAGCATGCTTTGGTACAGAGACAGGTGCCCAAGCCTGTCTGTGCCAAAATGTGAATTCAAAGAATATAATTTAGAAAACACGACTGAATTTCACTGGTGGTCATTTCACTGATACGTTTCTGATAAAATGTGATATAGATAGATAGATAGATAGATAGATAGATAGATAGATAGATAGATAGATAGATAGAGGTGGGTCAAGCAAGCACAATTATCAGCTTATGACCTCAAAATGGTTAAATAACTGACAAATAAATAACTGGGTGCCCACCTGGCGTGCTGTGTGTGGTTCTTGGTAACTAGGGAGAATTTTTAGGACCACGCTGCCGCTGGACTCCTTCAGCATGTTCTGAAGAACCTTTGGGTCGCTCCCCACCTCTTTCCCATTCACCTCTTTGATGATGTCACCCACGTGAAGCAACCCCTGCTGATCAATCATGCCCCCGTGCAGGATCCGAGCGATCACCAGCTCTCCACCTTCCACCCGGAATGTCACACCCTGGGTGAGAAAACAGATCGAGATTCATACGTAATCCACACACATAATAGTAATAGTAATGTCATTACAGCCTAACAGATCTAACCAGATGCTCTCCAGATATTTTGCGGATTCCAACCATTCTGATTGCATCAGGGGGCACAGGTTGGTTGTTGACGGTCGGGTCCATAAATGCACAGGGGCTGGGGGGCGGAGTTTCATAGCTTTTGGAAGCTACAGAGTCATGTGTTTCAAGTAAAGACTGTAAAAAGAATACAGATATTTGTCTACATTGGTATTGTTAGATATTTTCAGTGAGAAAAACAATAAAAAAATATAAATGATGCAGTAAATATATTTCATGTTGTACCTGAAAGTGAGGCTCTTTGAGGATGTGGGAGAGTTCTTGTGCTTCCTGACTGTGAGGTCTGAGGGGTGTGAGATCTTTTAGGATATCCTGAACTAACTCTATGTTATTGTCCCTCACCGCTTCCAACTTTTGCTCTTCAAAGCCCTCACGAAACTGCACATACGTACACATAAAAAATTATCACATTTCCTGATGTGACTTGTTTAAAATGTAATCTTATTGAATCATAATACTCTGCAGAATCAGTTACTTTAATATTTGAATACTTAAAGAGTATAATTAATGATGAATATAATTAATATGACTAAATGTAATATAATGAATAAATATAATGAATTAAAGCACATGATAAAAGCTTCATTTCATTTCATGCACTTATATAGGTTGATGTTACAAAAAAAAATGATGTGTCTTTATTTTAGAATAATAAACACATTTTTATTAAACAACTGTGCTTACAATTATTACTGGAAAAATATGGTGGATTATATTGTGTATTATATGACATAATAAAATAATAAATATCCTTTAAATGCATTAAAGAAGACCTTTTATGAAAATTTTACTTTTACATGTTGTTTGAACATACATGCGTCCACATTGTGTGTAAAAAACTACCCGATCCCCATATACTTTTCATTTGGTTTAGTTTAGAGGGTCTCCAGTTTTATTGTTGCTGGAGTACCCAATGAAGCATGAGCTACGCAGGTACTGCCCTCTTCTGAAATTGGGATGGGGAGCAGTGTTCTGTTGTATACATTAAATAAACAATAACCCAACATTAAGTAAAAACATAGCTGCCCTTTGTCACAATTTCAATATGCAAAGCAGAATCAGTCTGACATTTGTGTCAGACTGTGCTACAAGTGCTACATTTGACCTTGAGCAGAAAATGTTCACTAAGCAGATCAAATAATAAAATAGGACTACAGCATGAAAAAAAGCCTGTGGCCAAACAGTACAGTAACAGAGAAAGGAAACCGTACATTTTTGGCAGTATGCTGGAATGTCAATATTTCATCTATGTTCAATTTTTCAACTGGGCTTTTCCCCTAAAACTAAGGTATCAAACAGTGAATGAAACATCTTCGTGTGCCTTGTTTACTCTCAATAAAATAAGTATTGTTTTTGTAAGGTTCATATAAAGTTCCTTGCTCAGGAACAAGGAAACAGCTGGTTACATGTTAGTTAGTTCTGTTCCAAAAACCCTCCACATTGGCAGCTGCTGTTAAATAATCATAAGATGTATTCTTGGGCCCAGGTGCCTGGTATACCCAAAAACAATTACAGTTTTCAGGAAGTAAAACTACTTTACTCAAATAAAAGTGACAGCTTCAATTTTGAGTTCAATTTTAAGTGGATTTATTATGAACCTGTGACTCAAGTAAAGTAAGGTACCATAATTCAGGCTCTGCTGTTGTTTCTGCCAAAAACAATTTATACAGCAGATATATAAGTCAGTTGGTAGTAATGTCTTATGGCACACTGTTCATTCACTTGTCATTTCACAGACATTTTTAGATGAAATAATATTCAAACTTTGAATATTATATTCAAACCACTTTCAGACTCTTGTTTTTATCTGTCAATGTAACATGAGAGAATTAATTTCAAGCATGTATTAAAAGGTTTTTGCCTGCAGGGTAGACACTCTTTAAAGAGAAAAGACATTCTTCTCTTCTCTAAAAAAGAAGAAATGCACATATGGTAAAGTCTTTTAATTTAAATCTAATACTCCTCAATGTCATACTTGTATTTTTTTCTATGTTTCTATGCATGTCTATTATCAGTTACAATTTACACATTTCAATGTTTTTAAAAAGATGAATTCCTTTTTTTTTACATTACATCTTATTAGAAACTTAGTAGAATGTCAACAACAAGAACAAAACAACAGCATGTTAGATGCTTTAGAAAAGGACAGTTTATCCGATTTCTTGTGAATTGTCTTGTGATTGTTTACAGCTCTTACAGGGTTAAAATGGTAAAATGTGTTTAAAATCTTCTGTTCAGTTTATACATCACCCCAAAGACTGGAGAACTTTGGCTCTAATGTAGTTAATGTTCTGACAAATAACTAAGTAAGACTGACCAAGAATTATGTGTAACGGAAGGCGTGAGGATCCATGTGCAGCCGTTTATTAGAGTCGTCAAATAACAAGCGAGGGTCGAAATGCCAGCAAACTGCCTCTGTATTAAAATAAAAAATGTTAATACAGAGGCAGAGGTCGAGACAGGCAGCAAACAATCATAAACATTAAACAGACAGTTCGAGACAAGCAGCAAACAATCCAAAAACGTAATCCAAGCAGAGTCAAAAAGTCAGGCAGCAAACAATCAGAAAACCATAAACAATTCAAACATGTAACCAGATAAACAACAGGGGAAATAACACTCTAAAATGCAAGCCGAAGCAATACGAGACATCGCAATGAGTCAATGACGATCCAGGGTTTATATAGCCCGGATAATATGGATCATGTGGCAAAAGGAAGTAATCAGTAAAAGGTACATGGGCACATGGGGATTATAGTTCGAATTGGTTTTAGTACTCTGGTGAGGGCCCCTCTGATGACGCCGAGGAGGCGGAGCGGTGGCCTCCTCCGTAACATTATGAAACCAAACAGCAAATTTACAGAACTAATTTAGAAATTAAGCCCTCAGCCATCAGACCATCAGATGTAAAATTGCTGTAATTTTGCAGATTACAATTGCAGATGTAAATCTGTAATTTTTCTTTAATTTTTCTTTATTTTGTAATTAAGTTAAAATTGTTTAAATATTTAATACAAAATATACTGATATATTTATTTTTATATTTACATATTTATTATTTTAGATTTATATTTTTTACTATGTTAACCTTGGTTTACAAGTCCGGGGTTATATCTTCTGGCAGAAAGTCGCCAGAAGTCATGTGAAATTGCCATTATAATGTTTTATAAATTTATGCACAATATTATACGGTTTGTGTTCTGTTTGACAAGTCTTTCATTTACCCCACCCTAATTGTTTTAAGGTATGTCCTGTTACCTTGTTTATATTCTTGTCAGCACATGACAATTATACAGTACACCCTTACAGTAAATCATTTTGTTGCTTTCTATTCAATGTGAAAGAAACCAGTAGTAGAAGCTTTCTGTGGTCATCAGGTGACTCACCACTGGACTCTCCATGATCCCCTTTAGAAAGATGAGGTCCAGGTCATTAGCCGTGGTGGAGCTGGTGCTGTCACTCAAAGTGTCCAGAAGACTCTGCATCACTGAGGGGCAGGAGATAAGACATAGGGTCACAAAACTGGACATCTTTGAATGTTTATGGTGCAAAAATGGTTGTACAGCATATTTTTTCCCTTCCATCTTCATTGAAATATAAATTAGTAATGAATACCATTTCAAAACATCTCGCTTAATTTCTAATAAAGTTAAGAACAACTGGTAAACAGTATTCTCAGATGTAAATATACATGTAAGAATCTGTACATAAAAAAATCATTTGAGATTTGGATGCCCACAGTATCTGGGAAATCAGGCAATACATGCGCACTTCAACAGGTCAGCTTTCTGTACAACTGCATCCACCAGTGTTTTCTATTTATTATTTAAACTATGTCAGCCCATTACAGTTTAATTTGTCCTGCCATAGTTTCAAAATGAACAACACATAACATAATAAGATCTCTCTCCAAACCCCTCCTGTTCCTGCCACACGTGCACAGGCTCTATAATTTAGTGATAATTTAGAAAATGTACATAGCAACAAACCTAGCTATGTTTTGGATAATACTTAGTTTTCTATCTGTAAATGTCGCTAGTACTGCCCAGTTTCATAATAAAGGTATGCCATTCTGATAATATACATGTTGTGAGCATATGTATATATCTTGTAACACTTAAAAATGTTCTTGGAGTAAATAAATATCAACGTTGCCAACCAACATACACTTATGTCACTGATAGTACTCTAAAGTGCTAATTTAGTTCTCCTAACAGGCATTCCTGTAACAAAAATCATTCCTAGATCCTGCAGTGTGAACATGCCAAAAATGGGAACTTTTGCCAATAGTTCAAGGAACTATGAAAAAGTTCATACAGTGCGAAAGCCCCTATAGTCTTACAAAATTCTATAGGAAACACTGGAACCACATTCCACTTGCGCTTGACCGCACAATTGTGTCTCCACAAACACACAGAAATTTGATAGTGGTATATGAAAATATAAGTTTACTTCTATGATGAGCATGTGGAATGTTTCTGTTTCTGTTTAACATTCTTTTCATAAGTTTACAGTTACAGTTTACAAGTTTACAAATAAGTGAACAGTCTAGTTGTGAAATTTGTCTGAGACACATTTTGTATGCATCTCAAATTACATCCTGAGGTCAGACCTGATTAGTAAAACACATACAAATTTATTAGCTATATCATGACCATCTGTGGTCACAATACCTGTATAAAAAGGTTAATTGCTACAGTTGAAACAATGTTAACAACCAGTCTACTCTGCGTTTTTTCAGGCATGTTGTACAGCCTGATTCAAATGATCAAAGCACTGTGAAACAGTAAGGATTTCTAAAACTAAAAAAGCTACAGATAAAACAACTATCAGCTTCTGAGGTATACACAGGTATATTATGAAGTGAATATAAAAACGCACAAAAATAAAATAAAAATACAAAAACTATCAAAAACATTTTCTTGTTTTCTTAGTAACTTATTGTAATGCAAAACAATCTCATTCTTATTATTGTAACACAAAAAATAATATTTACATTTTAAAGTAAATCTGTAAGGTACAATTATAAACAAACATCACTGGAGTATTTGTACAGAATTAAATGTATGCTGATTTAATAAAAAAAATGCCTCCACAGGATGATTACTATGACACTCTTCCCAGTCTCTTTGTCAGTCCTTTGTCAAGTTTTGTTTATTTTTCACCCTTCTGTAGACTAGAGGTGTGTATTATTTGGTGTCTCACGATTCATTTCAAATCGATTTTTGGGGTCATAATTGGATTCAAAATGGATTATTAATATGGTCAGGAGCTATTTAATAGTTTAAAGGTTATAAAGGTTGCTTAAAATCCTCACACTGAATGCCCTCTCTTGCTGACAACTACAGACCTTTTACTCCTCCCATTCATAGTGATCACTTTTCTGTCTCAGAACAACCTACTTGACAACAAGCAGTCAGGCTTCAAGAGCAACCACTCCATAGAGATGGCGCTGCTGCCTCTCTCTGAAGCCCTAAAGGAGAAGCAAAGGCAGAGTCCAAATCCTCTGTCCTCATTCTACTACATCTATCTGCAGCCTCCAACACTGTAAATCACCAGATTCTTCTAGCAACCCTCCTAGAAACCCAACTTGGGGATCACAGGAAAAGTGAACAGGAAGAGTGGTTTCAATCCTACCTCTCAGTTAGACCCTCAGAGCCTTGGAGAGGTGAGCTGTCCAAGTCACATCAAATGGTTAATAGGGTCCCACAAGGATCAGTGCTTGGAACACTCCTCTCCATTTATATTTACTCCATTTACATTGGGAGGTCCTATTATACAGGGACATGGTTTCTCATATCACTGCTACACCGCAACACAAAAATCTTCTCTTTCCAACCTGATGATCACACATTAGCGGCATCCTATACATCCTGTACAGACAGAACTTCATGTCTTTCCAGCCTACCCTAGAGATCTGCACAATTTCCAAGTTTAACTAGGTCAACAACCATAATACCAACAAGGACCACAAAGCTCAGCTTAGTCTTTGACGACAAGCTGGCAGCTGACATTCTCTGATCACTAACACTGCTAAGACAACACGATCATGTAGATTTATACTATACAACATCAGAAAAATCAGGCCTTACCCCAGTGAGCATGCAACATAGCTTCTTGTCCAAGCCTTCGTAATTTCTAGGTGGGACTACAGCAACGCACTGCTAACCAGTCTTCCTGCATGGGCAATAAAACCACTACAAAAGACTCAGAATGCAACAGCAGAACTTGTCTACCAGGAGCCCAATAAAGCATGTCATACCTCTCCCCATCTCTCTCCGCTGGCTACTAGTTGCTACACAAATCAAATTTAAGTCATTACTGCTTGCATTTAAAATGGCCACTGGCTCTGCACCGACATACCTTTACACCCTCCTACACATCTACATCCCATCCAGAACCCTGTGGTCAGCAAATAAGCAGCACCTTGTCGTGCCTTCTTAAAAGGGCACAAAATCACTCTCTCACTTATTCACCTTCACAATTCCTGCCGGTGAAATTATCTTCTCTGTTCTGTCAGCCGCATCTAGACTCTCTAGCCCAGGTAGTCAACCCTCCAACAGGTTCTCACAACATCTTTCTCTGTGACGACCTCTTAGTGAGACCCACACAGCAACCCTCTAACTACAGTGGGCATCAGCTCTGTGGGATTAGGATGGACTGGTACTTAACTCATCCTGAGCCATTATGAGCCAATTCCAGGAAGTATTTATCAGCACTGTTGGAGGGAGCCAAGAAGGTGGACAGTTGTAGACACAGTTAGATATAGTACTACAGATGATCAGACCATCTTAGGGGATGCTTAGGAGTTTAGTTAACTTTAGTAAGTGTTGTGATTGCAAAACTCTGCAGGTTCACTTTATTCCAAATGCCTATACATAGACTTTGGGACTAGATCTCCTCTCAGGGGCTCAAGGAAAGGTCCTTGAGGGCATATTTATCCTCTCTCTCTCCCACCCTGAGCAAAAAGCAATGGGAAAACACAGAGGATACCAGGGCTACATCCACCATTCCATATCTGCCATTCCACCTTTTGAAATTCCACCATTTTACTGAAAGAAGCTTTTTTTCCAGGTGATCACTGGCCACCGCAAGCTGGAATATCTTTGCTCTGCCAAGTGTCTCAACCCTCAACAGGCACTTTGTGCCCTTTTTTACTCAGTTGTAATTTAGTGTCACCTACAGACCCAGTAGACAGACACCCTCTCCAGGCTCCATAGCCCAGATCTCCTGTTTAACCATCCTGAGACCATCCTTCCATCCTCAACATCAACATTATCTGGGGAATACAGACCAAGTTCAAATATGTGTGATCTTGCCCTTAGTGTATTGTCTCAAAAGTCCAACATTCTCTTTCTTCTGGCAAGCTTCACCCTTTCCCTGTTTCTCAACATCCCCGGTCTCATATTGGCGTGGACTTTTTAACCAACCTCCCTTCTTCAATCTCAATACCTGCATCCTTGTGGCAGCTGACTGGTTCTCCAATGCCTGCCACCTGATACCCCTCTTGTGAAGCTCCCCTCAGCCCTGGAGACAGCTGAGGCCCTATTTCACCACCTTCTCTGGAACTTCCTTCCCGAAGAAATAGTCTCTGTCCTTGGGCCCCAGTTCATCTTCAGGGTGTGGCATGTCTTCGTCTGCCTCCTGAGTGCCACCAGCCTAACCTCTGGTTACCACCTGCAAACAATATGGTTGCCATATCTCCCAGTTCCTAAGAACCTACCAACATGTCACCTGCCAACATGTGACTTCAG
The DNA here is from genome assembly GCA_036877585.1 of Botia kubotai. Lineage (NCBI taxonomy): Eukaryota > Metazoa > Chordata > Actinopteri > Cypriniformes > Botiidae > Botia > Botia kubotai. Next base: position 30,549 of record JAZGTI010003035.1, read on the forward strand.
AATTCTGTGAGGTTTACTTAGGTGCAATCAGATGTCCGGCGATCACCTGAGACTTTTGTTTTTGATTCCTTTGCGAGAAGTTAAGTCCTTGTTATATTAGTCCTGTTACCCAGCAAATAACTCCTGTCACCTTTCAGTTACAGCTTTCCCTTCACTTCAGAAACTCATCTCCTTTAAAGTTTCATTGTTAAAACCATTTACCCTTTCTCCCTCTCCCTCCACAAAGACTGGTGAATAGAACCATCCTCCACTGCTGCTCCTGAAGGATGGTCCAGCATACACAGTACAGACCCTTATATTATTAAGGTCGCCTCCAATACCTCATGGAGTGGGATGGGTATGATCCTGGGTCTTGGGTCTCATGTGATGACATTTTAAATCCAACCCTCCTCACAGAGTTTGACCAGACTCATCCAGATTGTCAGTCTCTCTGTTCCTTCCTATTCCTGACAATTGCAGCAATGAGAATTTTTTTCGTATTGCAATAATTGGAACTAATTTAATTTAGTTAATTTTAATCATAAATAAAATTTGGCATAAAGAATATTATAAATATTAAAATATTGTTACACTGTAAAGAATTAGATTTTTATGCTATTTAAGTTGTTGCATAGTTTTGGATTTTTGGAAAGTTGGATATTGCTGTGCCATATATTTCAAATCTAATAATCATATTATGCAATTTTAGCATATGAGTTTACCATATGAGCAATGAAAGAACAAATTATTTTTACAGGCTGCAGAACAAAGAGACGTACAGCTTGACAATGAACACACACACAACACAAATCCCACACGACACAGATACGACAAAAAAGATTTTTAAAAATTATAATACATTAGATGTAGGAGACTAAACACAGTACAAAAAGACAGAAGTAGAGGGACACAAAAAACTAGCTTTAAAGAATGGTTTCAATAGTGTCCTATTACTGTATTGTTGTAATAATTGTCAATAAACCACTGATTTTGTTTTAATTTAACACACACCCAAGGTGATGGTAAGGCCATGGCGTTTTAAAGTATTTAAATAACCCTTGTAAATGATTAGAACTAACATTCCACATAGAACTTCATAAGCAATATATAATGAATGTTGTTGTAGGGAATATAAGCACGACTGTAGACACAAAGCTCGTGTCGACTGTACTCTATACTGTATGTGGGTGGGTGTAGCATCAGCAAAAATACAAAGAGTGCAGCATCTCAGCGCTGTTATACATAAAATCAGCACTCCGAGAACCCTGCTTGTCCCATCAGATCAGAGGACCAGTACTAACTGTTAAACGTATAGAATCCTGATGCATTCATTAAGAGCTCCCTGACAGTAGAGATGTGACGTTCTATCTGCACTCTCAGACAACAAAGAAATGAATTAACCTCTGCATATAATCAAGGTCAAACCACAATCTATGACTGTTGCCAAGCAGTGCTAATGAGTAGGAGGTTTAATGTGTGTGTGTTCTTATAGGGATGCATAAACCTTTTTCCACTTGGTTCTCCCACAATGTTGGAAAACAAAGCACAAATTGGTTGCTTGCAAGTGAAGACTTGTGGGAAATCTGTTTTTCTCTCTTCTAAAACCGTGTGCTTGCCTAACACAGACAAGCCACAAACCAGAGACAAAATGTCTTAGCTGTTCAGTGTATAAAATACCCCTTTGATTCACTATAATTAATCCCGGTTAAAAAGAACTTTGCAATGTTTCCATGGAAATCTGCAGCATTGATCAAGCTCATTACTAGATACAGGTCAACATTCTTCAGAGACCAACAACATCTAAGTAAAAAAAACACAGCAAAGAAATCCACAGAAATATTTCTGTTTGACGTCTAAGACAATCACCTTTAAACATGATGTTGTATAGAAGGGTGGTGTATGGACAGCCCGTGACAACATCTTACAGGAGTACCTCATGCAGATTTACCCAAAGGACATGCACATCCATATTTCAGGACATCACAGGACAAACACCCCAGGTTTAAGTAATTATTTTTCAGACCAGCACAACAGTAACTTCCTGGAAGTATTCAACCCTCCTTATACTCAAGCTAATTCAACCTCCGCTTGACATTCTGCTCAACAAATTCAATCTGTCTTAATAATTTTGCAATTAGGTTATTTTGTCAAATTGTATCTAGTCTCTACTAGTCTCTACTTTTATTTTTTTCTACATCTTTTCTTAAAAAATAAAGATCTTTTAAAAATGAAGATTCTCTACAGTCGAACACAGTCAGTCATATTAAACAATATCCTGGTGCTTCTCAGCTTTGTAATGGCATTGAATAGTGCCAGAGATGTTCTGCACATCAGTATTTATTTTTCTGTGGTTTATGACTGTGTTCAGCTGAAGAAAGAAAGTCATTAACACCTAGGATCCCATGAGGGTGAGTAAATTATGAGAAAAATTTAATTTATGGGTGAACTATTTCTCTTAAGATCAGTGTTACGGAGGAGGCTATTCTGAGACCTTGGAGGAACACAAAAAACACGTACGCCTAGTCCTCCAACGTCTTATTGACAACAATTTGTACGTCATATTATTATATTAATATTATATTAATATTATACAATATTAATTGTAGGAGACTTTAATATCCATGTAGACAATGCAAATGATGCATCAGCAATCGCATTCACAAAGTTGCTACATTCTTTTGGG